>JAOBRH010441045.1:0-10651 GCA_027575125.1 Umimayanthus parasiticus | reverse complement strand
CCACTTTTATTTATGTATAGCTCTGCTTTGAGGCATTGAGCACTGTTTTTGTCTGGCACGACTACCTGTCTTCCATTTATATATAAATTTATGTATAACTTGAATAACATGGAGCTGGTTGACCCATATGTATATCTATATAAGTATTGTAGCTGTTTTGTCAATGCTACTGCCGATCTAGTCGGTCGTGTTTTCAAAAAAAAAACCCGAGATCTAAGACAAAACACAAACAAACTCGGCTGTTTTGTATCTAGTTTTAAGGTGATGGTGTAGATATAGTGAAAACGGAGAAACTTTTGTCATCTTTTATTTCCTATCAGTCTCGATTTTGCTACCATACTTAGAAGTCTCCGTTAATCGCTCTGGCGTCGTCATTTAGAGGGCACCATGTGTGTTCCTATGTTTTTGTGTTTTTCGCTTTTGTTTTGGGTTCTACATAATTTGGAAAACTCATTGTTGCAACTGAAAAGGAAACAAAGATATCAGTGTATTGTTCCGAATTCATGCATAGTTAAAATTAACAGTTTTATCACTGAGTTGGTGCCGAATTCATTAGCAGCTTAGTTCCCGGTCGTAATGAATAGACATTCACCATATCGCAGTATTTATACTCCATGCAGTGTTTCTGGAATAATCATTTATCGAAGGATTCGCCTCTCATCTTTCCCATTGAAATAAAAAGGCAAAAAACTCTTTGTGAGTATGATAAAGATCTAAAGATATAAATTATTTCATTCAAAGTTTTTAGAAAACCCGGCGCTAGCAAATACGATTTATTTGAGCCACAGCGACATACCGCCAAGAAACGGTTTGAGTCTGACAGCTTTCTGACCGGGTACGAATAAAAGAAGAGTTGTAGCGAGGTTTCAAAAACACTAACACGCACCTGACTCAATACTGCTTCATTAAATGATGTAGAGAGCCCATTGTGGCCGCCTAGACTTTAATGAAGACAAGAGTGGCTTGTTTTCGGAGTAGATATAGTTGTTTAAATAAACACTGTAAATTAACGTGAGGTTTCACAAAAAGAGATTTTGGTTGCCTGCATCTTCCAACTCAATAGCTAGTGTAATTCATTTTGACAATTTATCTTTTTCGAAAGTGATTCAGTATTCACTTTACATGTATATTGGTGTGGGCATTCATCTTTAGCAAGTTTAGCATTTTAGCTATCAAAGTTGCAGATGTTTGTATTTGTTTTGGGTTAGATCGCAATTTCGGGTCTGCTTATTACAGTTTAAGAAAGTGATTCCCGTGCTAAAGACTGATCTAAAAACATTTGGGAACATTAAACTGCAGATTTACCATAACAGATCTAATACATAAACAATTCGGTGCAGATTAGAACCGTGTAAATCACAAGACTGACTTTGCAATGTGTATTCAAAATCTTTAAACAGAACGCATGATTGTAAAAATAAGCGTCACTTCATATAATTGTTACAAACGACTGTCTTAATCTCAACGATCACAGAACGCTACTAAGAATTATTTTTCACTCAAAACATTGCAAATTAAAACAGTTATTCACATCAAACATAAACATGGAGTGTCAAAACTTACCAGTATTACTGTCCAACACACTGAATAACACAGTGACAAGATTCCAACCATTTTCGCAAAATTAACGCAAGCACTTGATTTTGCTTCGTCTTTCTTTCCTTCGCATTGATTTTTCGAATATTCGTCAGAGACGCTTTTCCTATCGAGTTTGTGAACGGCATGTAAGACTGTTATATTGGAGACAAACATGGCTGTCAGAGAGACGATATAGTGAGAAACGATAATGTATACAACCGCTCGTGTATTGCAGTTGTAGGAGTCCATTGTGTAAGTGCACACACCCGTCGATACGTTGAGTTGAACGTGGTTTAGAACCAGGGACAAGCTTGCGATGCATACTGAGTAGAATATAACTCCTAGCAAAGCAATGACACTTTTTCGAAATGTTGCATGTTCGTTATAGTAAAATGGAAATACTATGGCGGTTAGTCTTTCTAAGCTCATCAAGACAACTAGAGAAATTGTCAGGGTTCCGAACAGTAGAACCACGAAAGCCACGAAGCTACATACGCCACTGCTGTAAGTCCAAACTCCACTGAAACGAGAAGCGATGAATGGCGGGTACTGGAAGAGAGCAATGCCAAGTCCAGACACAGAAAGCGCGCCAACAAACAAGTGGGGTATTTTCTTAATAGAAGGCTTTCGTATCTTGGTGTATGTATAGTGTAGCGCCAAAGCGTTCATGAATATTGTCACGAGAAATACTAAGATGACAAAGCTTCCGATCGTGTAGTCAATCCATGTCGAAGGACCTTTCTTGGGCATTTCACTCTTGAAAAGAGTCGACGACTGCTTGTCAACGCAAGAGTTCTTGTGGTTGCTATCTGAGTTTGTGTTGGTCACGGTTTGTGATAGTCTGTTGAATTTTTGGTTTTTGTTTGAACTTTTTGTTTCATGAAAGCGGCAAAAGGATGGACTAGATCCCTAGCGTAATCAAGCTACATTGATCCGCGGCTGGTAGAATTTTCCACGGAGTATATCGCTTTCGCGCCCGACCTCGCGCTCTGTCTCACACGACTAGTGTTGTTGTTTGTGCCACAGACTTGTCAAACTCGTGCGCGCATTCACTCGAGTGAATGACGTGGCACAACTTATTCCACCCCCGCTTATTCTCACTGCTTCATTTCTCATTAATACCTCGATGTTAAAATCTTTACAATAACTTCTTTTAGCAGCAAATAGTAAAGTATTTACTGCGATTTCGAGTAAGGTTTCTTATGAAGTAGATTGCATTGTTCATTATAAAATCGAGAGTGATCCAGGTGAAAGATACCCAAACAATCTGATTTAAACTTGCTTGTTTTAAAGCGCGTGTACTCCTTTCTTATTAACTCCCTCGGCGTTATTCAAAACTTCTCTAAATGCGGAAGCAGCTGGTAAAAAGAAGACTTTTCTATGAGATATGACCATACACTGGGTTTTGCTTGAAGAGAGTTAAATCGTCAGCTTTGTCTCTCAACTAGAGTTGTTTACTGAATGACTTGACGCAGAAAGTTTTTTCTTCTGAATATTATAAAAAGAAAGAATTTATTAGCAGCAAATCGTGGAGCGGCCGTTGGTAATTGTGATGGTAATACGTCCATGACTGGTCAGTTTTGTTTACAGTGGAAAAAATTACCAAATTACACCTTTCTTTAATGAAACCAAGTGAATAGAGTTGAAGCTTTGCTCTAACTCCTTGGTAATCTCCAAGACCCAACCACTTTTTGTATGTGGTTGAAATAATCGCAGCGTAAATCAAAATGTCTTAATGCTTAACTCTTCCGGAAAAAGATGTATATCGTTTATTCATTACTTCGAAATAAGTTCTGATAACATGCTAGTTTTGAAACGATTTCACAGCAATCTGTGTAGAATATAAAAACATGGCCTTTTAGGTCATTAGCGAAATCGTTTCAGGCTTTTTCCTGTGAGCGATCACCAATCAACACCCAAAACAAGAGGAATAAATGAACTTTTCTCTGTGGCGATCCAAGATAGCTTTGATCGCTTTCAAAACTTGAGTTCTTCAATTTGGAAATGTGATGGTTTGGAATATACTTCAAGCAAATGTTTAGTTCTTATTATCTACGTCAGACATAGAAAGCGGTGTGATAAAGATATGTTTTTTGTTACACGGAATCCATTCAATGAGCATAAACTAAAAAAGCATCATAAAAAAAATTCTTAACCAATTAAAATTAGTACCCAGCCACGGGAGAAATTATTATTTAATGAACTATGAATATTTGAAACTCATGCTGTATTGTTTTCCGGCGACCTTGTATTTAAACATATATAGACCAATTCTTTGCTCCAAGTAAAATTGTAAATCCGAAAACACAATATTATCTTTGTATTTATTCCGTCCATTAGAACTTTTCCTTTCCTTGACATTTTCAAATTTAATTTAGAAAACTGACTAATTGAGTGCAATGAAAATACTGTAGTAAATCAGTTGGATTCCAAAGAACAAATATTGACAAAAAAGTATAAAGTTTGGATTTTAAAGTTCTCCCTCATCACATCTTTGGTGTAACACGTTTTTGGTGAAAAGTTAGTTGAAGTTTGAAATGAACGAATATTATTTAAAACAAGACACTGAGCAACGCGTTCATATTATCCTATTTATCAATTATTGAGTCCGTTCATTTTCCTTCTGACGCAAGTCTTAAATTCTCCTGATTAAGCAGTGGTGTATGAAATATTTAGTATTGTCATATCAAATGTGATTGGCGTCAATGTATTATGCAAAAGCGACATTATTTTTTTGTCAATAATACCAACATAATGTATATGTCGCTTGCTCAAATTAAAGATGGAATCAATGTAAAATATATTTTTCCTGTTGTTTTCCCTGCATTTATCTGTAACTGTAAGAACTTCAATCCCAACGTAACTGGACGTAGCCCTCTTAATTGAAAATAAGTGAAACATTCAGTTAAAACAAAACTTTCTTGTCATGTAGAGTTTATGTTGTCAGTCTTTTTGTGTATGCAGTTCATTATCTGGAACGGAAGACAATAAAAAATACGTAAAAACAACAAAACGAAGATAAATAATTGCAATTTTACAAATTCTGCATCGCTACTTAAACATAAACCCGATTGAAGTCAGTCGTTATCGAAATTCGCAAATAAATGCTGTACCTTTCTTGTACAGTTTTTGCTGACACTATTACTGATCTTGGAGTGCATTGAAAGCGAATTCGCGGTGCCTTTGAAGATCTTTGAAAGCGGTTTGGAAGGCTTTTATATAGCTTGATTTACAAGTTACTGATCATATATCAAAGGTGCAATCTCAGCAAATCGTCCACGAGAAACGTGGACCATCTCAGAAATTTATCTTGATTGCAGAGTTCAAATCCTTTAATACTCCCTAGTTGTTGTAATTGCTCGGGGTTATTTTAAGCTATTTTAAATGCAATAACTTTCCATGTTACCAAATTAGTCCCAACATATTTCTCTAAAACACATTCCAGGCAATACAAAATAATCTGTAACTCGAGCAATACAAATCGTTGTTTATTTGCGAAAATAGAACGCACTTGATGTAATCTATCTACACGATTTCATCTGTAACAAGACTAGAGTAAACTGAATGATAAAACACTTGAGCTGCAATTCTGATTCCCAATGACAAGAAATGGAACAGCTGTCAGTGTTTTCTCGAACGGCGCAGACAAAACAAGTTCAATTAATTTGAAATTTGAACCAGAAAATTAAAAAGCGTTTCGATTTACAGGAAAATAGAAGTAGTTTCCCATTTAATCGAAATATTCTTTGCTCGTTTTAAATCGCTCAGCTTTGCCGGATGTTCACTGAGGACACTACAGTATCTTGCAAAGCAATGGGTAGGTAGATCGACCATATTTTAGTTGTTGTGTTTGGATAGGTGCTCCGAAATGAAGAATCTATAACGCTGTTTCACATCATCGCAGGGCGTAGGATGTGTAGTTCGTGCACGTGTTCGTTTTCGAAGGAGGAACGACAGTATGTACAGTTTGCCGTTGAATCTTTTGTTGAAAAGGTTCAGGATTCTCCAGTTAATCCACTGGGACTACATCTCTTGCCCCTTCCACTTTATTTCTTTTATGCTGAGTAAAATATGTCTAGATCTAAATACATGGTAAAGGATAAGCGCTGATCCAGTATTTTGAGGTCCATAAATTTCGATACGAATGAACACACGGTGGTGTAGCTGCTACAAAAACATATTTTGTATACTTTTCGAAAATCATCCAAATAATTTATAGAGTCGCGCAAATTGAGTCCAAGGTATATATGAGAATACTTTATACTCTTGCTAATTCAGAAGAAAGTAAAACAATCTTGAGAGATCCTTTGAAAATCCAAGCTGAACCGTTCAGCTAGCTTTAATTTTGAAAACGTAACATCCACATAGAATTGAAGGCTTCTAAATTTGGATTGAAGGAACTGCACATTACTATAAAAGGTTAGTTGACCGTTTGTTATTAGACTTTTCAGTAGTACAAGGATAATCAACGATTTGTGTACAGGATTGAGCTTTAATAATTTTGAGAATTGGATTTGCAGTAATTCGAGTTCTTGGTATCCATATTTTTCTCTGTTCGTGCTGACCGAAAGTAAACACATTTTCTACATGTCTTTTGTACGTCATTCTCTATAGCTGTAGTTTGTTGAACGTAATCAGATTTGGAGATTCAAAATATTTTAATTGAAGAAACTGTACAGTACAATAGTAGTTACCACAAAAGTTAATTCTTTAAACTTTTTTTGACAGGGAACGATTGAGTTTTAATGAAGGCTGTGTTTCAATTATTAAATGGGACGCGATAAATGGAGCTGGTGGTATATAGAATCTTTGATATTATTGTTGATCCAAAGGGTTCCTCGAACCAATTGTATAGTTGTGGTTGGTCGAAACGAAGTTTGCTAACAGATTTTAAAGATTTCAAAAATATCGAATCGAAGGAAAAGTATAGTACCTGCTATAGTTCCACAAAAAACATATAGTTTTGAATTTTTTAACGGTAATTGGTTCTGACTAAGGTTAGATGGGTTGCATGATTCTATTGGAATCAGTGCACGGAAAGTTTATAGTTCATTCGTATCCAAATTAGAGTAAGTAGATTTTTGTTTGGGTTCCATTGGACATCAAACTCCAACCTATTGTACATCGTTTTTGTTGAATCCAAATTTTGACATAAATCACTTGGATACAAGTCTTAAATTTAGAACATAAGGAATTCGAACAGCTTTTAATAGTTGGTTTGATCAACAAGGACTGTCATGGTATGTTTTTCGCCGTAAAGTTGGGTTTAAAGCTGCATAGCGTTTCCAACCTTTGGCTTTTTTCAGAGCAGATGTTTATACTATATTCTTTAAATATTGCCAACCCACCCATCTTTGCACTTACGTATAGGGCTAACGCTGGAAACCCAACCTTCAGTACGGTGAAAAACATACCATATCAATCTTTGTTGATCATACCACATATTAAGCTCACTCGCCAACGCAGAAAATAGCATTTCAAATGGATGAATTTGGAATCGAATCAACTAGACTCAACCAATTTTCAAACAGATTTGGAGACAAATGAGTTTCGAATCCAAGGAACTAAATAGACATTCAAATGAATTTAGCCAAGATTTCGAAATTTTGAATAGAATGAAATTATCAGCATTTAAGTTTTACATTTTTTTTTCTAAGACGTTTTGATAAAAACTGAGGTGTGCGCCACAAAAAGAAACTCCACAATATTTCAGCAAAATGTGTAAACGTTGGGTCTGTCAAGACAACATGAAAGGCTTTGCTTGTTAAATTCTCATACTATGTCGACTTAAAACAGAAAATCAGTTAAAGTAAGTCATTTTGCGTTTCAGTTTGCTTCGAACGTGTAACAGAAAAAGATGATATAAGTTATAAAATTTATGAAGTGTTAGTTGAAAGGTTATCGGCGTTTCTTTAGTCATGGAGCAACACTTACTGTAACAGGCAGTCCACAAGGTTCAAAGGGCTTAACAGTTTGATATTTGATTTATTTAACCTAGAATTATCACTAAATACTTGCTTTAAACAGTTATGAGAGCCCTTCATCAGTCAGTTGCGATCGCTAAACGAGAAGTGAAGCAACGAAAAATGACAATGACAACTGCTCAACTAGGCAGATGCATACATGGTATGGATAAGATTTCTGAATTCGTAAAGCAGAACGAGCTCAAATGTTCGTATCTCAAATCTCTAAATATGAGGATTTTATTATTAGTTTGTTTTGGCTATTTTATAATTTAGGCGTTGTTATTGGTCCAGTAGGGTTACATGACTGCTTAGCGGGACATTCAAAATGTAATTTGTTATTATTTCAAGATACGAAGCTCCAACCAATTTGGATTTGTTAGAGGATCCATCAGAAATGTTGACGAAGCCAGTGCAATTGCCCTTATCTGTTTAACGTAGTACAACAGCTGTCAGCCACGAGGCAAGAAACCATAGAAACGGAAATGATAACTTAAACATTGAGCAACTCCCACAAATTTTTTTAACCGAAGAAAAATTATCACTTCTAAATTATCACTCCAATTTTTTTCTTTCAAAGAAGAAAAACTGTTGCTTCAACTAAAACTCTACAGGTTTATTTGACATGAATTGAGGCTGTTTTGTTCTGTTAGCTGTCGTGGAATATCGCTGGAAAAAGGTTTTACGATTCCTTATCTGCTCACAACGCCCACGTAACAAATTGCGGGTTATTTATTAAGGCACAGGCAACGAGTAACAGCTGTCGACTACAGCGCGAGCTTTGAATTAATCCACGAGGGCTTGCAAAGTTCTGGCAACAATAATTATGTATATCTTATACAAATTTCAAAGAGGCTCTATTAGTGATGGCTAGTGGTAAACACCATTAACGTTTTTGCCGATGAAGCCACCCACACGTGGTTGGTCATTCCTTGTTGTCCGGCCAGGCCATTCTAAAATAGTGAGAGGGGATAGCCAGTAATCTGAATTCCACAGTATTTAGTGTTGTTTTGGTTTTGTGAAAAAAACACTAATTGTGTTCGGCCTTCAGGTAACCATTTGCTAGCTTTTCTCGGAGAGCTTGTATAAAAAAAGCAAATTGTAATCAACATAACTGATGTCAAAAGATGTATCTATACATCCTGGCTGTTTTGAAAGTTTTTCTCAAACTGCTTTAATTCAAACCTATAACTACTGAATATTTTGCTGTTAAAGATACATTGTAGTTATTTATGTTTTGTTATTTAGCGTCTTGCGTCCATTCGTCCTTGCGACCTTTTGTGCTTTTAAGAGTTTTCTTTTTCCTGTCCTTACAACTTTTCGATTCCTATCTTGAAAATTGTGTGTTTGGACATACATATGACCCCAAATGGTGCGTGTCAAGGCGAGTCTCCAAGGAAATACATGCTATAAAAGGATCACTTTCTTTTGCATTTTCAAATTTGAGGTCGACAGAAAAAACGTCGAGCGGTGGGAGTTTTGACAGGGAGGGAGTCTCTTATTCGACAATCTGTCAAAAACCAGACTTGTGGTTCTTAGTAGAGGTTAATACAGAAAACAGCGGGAAACAGACGGGCGACATTGTCTTAACCAACAATGATTTAAAGCTTTTGCTTTGAATGACAACGGTTGGAATCATACTGTAGTGCCGGCAACTTTTGAACTTTTCTAGTTTCTCAATGTTTTGTTACGGAGATGAGATGATCAAAATGTAGGGCATGTAGGTCGTGTGGGCGCTATTTACCATTATGCAAAATTGCAATCCCATCTGTGGTCGTACAGTTCACTGATACAGATCTAAGACTTATAAAAAAGCACGAGTTTTCGAATCTCTAAGATTCACTAATTCACGAAAAAAATAATTTTGTAGTTTGCCTGAAAAAATTTAACAAATGTCAACTGTTCGCTACGTTGAACACTGGCTCCGTTGTCTTAGGCCTAGATACAAAAATCAGAAGAATCGCCCAGAAATCTATCCGCTTTATCCCCCTCCCCCAATATATAAATCTTCATTTCACCCTAAGAATGTCGCAAATGTTTCTAAAAAAATCTCTAAGACTAAATATCTCGTGAAATCATTAGTTTATATCGGCAAGCTCGATCAATTGGACCGTTCACCCGGGGTCGCCATGAGTTCTTGATGACTTTACTTGCAGTCTACCCTGCGACCAGAGATCTCTCATATCGCCAAGACGAATGAGACGATCTCTGCTCGCAGGGTACTTGCAGTCATAAGAATTGTACGAATTAGACTTCACTGGCCAAAGCGCTGATGATATAGGCACATTTAACAGAACTTTGAATTTACTGGTCGAATAAACTTGTAATTTGGTAAGTGTCAGAATTATTCAAAACTATTTAGATAGATAGATGGTTTATTCATAAAATACCCAGGCTGAATTACGTGATTACAACAAAAATAAAATCACAGCCTGTGATCAAAAATGATTAAATCTCTCAACAAATTTTATTTTTACTTGCTGTTTTATAACTTCCGTAAAAATATCTTGAATTCTAAAAAATTCATTGTTTTTTTAACACCCTTTCAAAGGTCTAAACATCGCCCCCAAACTCCGGTTATTTTGTAACTAGGCCTACGCTGTTTTAGTGGTTTTTGGTTCTTTGGTCATCCTGGTTACAGCTGTTTACAGGCTCATACAGCTACACACGCCCTTTGGATTATCCACAATACTGTTTAATTATTTAAATTGAGTTTGTCTTTGATTTTTGTAGAAATTCGACGAAAATTATTTATGACGAAAAGCGCTCTTTGACCTTCCACCTCCACGATTTATCCGGTCGACTCACATGAAAAAAGAGAGTTCGGCGGCACGGTTGGGGTGCGTAAAGTGAAGAATGGAGTGTGGAAAATGTGTAGTGTGGAAAGTTAGGGCTGTGGAAGAGGAGGAGTGTGGAAAATTAGGAGTGTGGAAAACGAGGAGTGTGGAAAATTAGGGCTGTGGAAAAGGAGGTGTGTGGTAAATTAGAAGTGTGGAAAATAGGAGTGTGGAAAACGAGGAGTGTGGAAACAATGGAGTGTGGAAAACGTGTAGTGTGGAAAACTAGGGCTGTGGAAAATGAGGAGTGTAGAAAATGAGGAGTGTGGAAAA
>JAOBRH010440934.1:0-10651 GCA_027575125.1 Umimayanthus parasiticus | reverse complement strand
ACACACAGAAAGATACACACAGAAAGATACACACATAAAGAAAGAGACAGAAAGAAAGAAATGGACAGAGACAAGCGAGAAAGAATTCACACTCAAATACAAACAAACGCAGAAAATACTCAGAGAACAACGTCCACAAAGTTTCAACTTACATGTCCATTTTGATCATGAGGGTTATTTGTGAGTTTCAGTTTTTGGAAGGAGATATTTTGTCTCATCCACTGAGCCCCTGTCCCTGGACAATCAGGATGAACAAATATTCTAGTTGGGACCAACGGCTCTGCTTTGCCCGTCACAGCCCACTCGGAGTTGTGGTACTTGTAGCGGTTGTCATCTGCGGGTACGAGGTCCAGGACCAGGTAATACTCCTCTTTGGGGTTTAAACCTGAGATACTTACCCTGATAACGGGGAACATGCGCCTGCATAGCGGAAAAAACATCAAAGGGGATTTTGTAAGTTCCTGAAGCTGTTTTTTTAACGTGCAAACAGTTACTTATTAGCACGCATTTAGGAATTAACAAATTTCGCATTTACATCAAGTTTCCCGCCCTTGTTCTTTTCACACTCATGTTTAACCAAACTGCAACAAACAGACAATGAAGTTTAGTTTTGAAAAGATTTTGTTGTTTGGAGTGTAGGTAAATTAAAAACCAATTGAATTCCGTCGTGTGCCGCACATAACCCGGCCTCAATTTTCAGTTCTTTTCAGTCAGTTTCGCTGAAAGCTACTGTGAATTAATGTACCAGAATAAAATGCATTGCTGGGAGGTTTTGCGATAAAAAAAAATCAAGCCTCCACAAAGCCTGTAGAAAAACATATCTGATCAGACCCAATAACTGTCCAACTCAAACAGGATGCTATGTTTATTTTAAGAGCTCTTGTTTGTGAAAGCGTCGAGCAAGGAATTCATTATAGTTTCATGCAGGAGAATATTTTACGTTTAGTAATAAGAACGCGAAAGTACAACTGCACTAGATAATTAGTCCAAAGCCAAGCTTGTGAAGTTATCTAGCGTCCCCAACTCAATGATGTAAGGAGAGACATTTGAAGCCCGTCCAAAACCATTAAAGACATGTCAAATCTTTCAGGAGAACAAATAGATCTCTTGAAGGATATGACAAATGAGACAGTACGATCCCATTTATGTCTTGTTTGGTTTCATTTCATTGCAGTCCTGAAAGAAATGTGCTTCAAAAAGAGACAACACATGACGGGTTATCGCAATAAATTGAACCAAGTAATTTTTTGATATAAACTCAAAGAACAAGTTAGCTTCTAATAGCATTACACTAAGGGCATTAAACCCGTCAGGAAGAAGAGTTTGCCTGTCAACTCACCGTCCTGTTTTTGTTATTATCATTTCTGTTCCAATCTGGTGAAATTTCTCCCAAAGGTCCGAGTTTTCCAATTCTACTTTGATGTTACTTGCTCGCAATTGGCCATGGGGTAGAGGGAATGCGTTTGAGTAAGCCATTGGCAAGTTCCCGAAATTATATCCGAACGATTGCCCCATCTGGTTTGAAGCTTGTTGGGAGCAGTGTAGCTCATCGAAGTAACTGTTTGATCTTGCGTAGAGATTCATTTGCTCTGAACGTCGATCTGAAATGTAGAAGACGAAAATGCTTTAGAGGCTAGAAAAAGGAGGAGCGCCAAGGGAAAGCCACTGTCACAGTGTTGGACTTGCCAGAATAGCTTGTTACAAGTTTGAATTTCTATTACGTCAGTCTGAGGAAACTCTTACACTGTCAACAGCGATCAGCTTTTAGCAGGACGAGAAAATTATAAGAGGATTTATCCATAATTTGCTTACCAAATCCTAGCTCTTGAACGAGCGAAGTAATGGGGGCTTGAGAGCAGAAATCGGGCGCACGTGCAAATCCTTGACCGTCAGAGCTGTCAATAGCTGCCATCGGCTTAACCAGAAAAACCCCCAGAAGTCCAGTCCAAATCTGTAAATGGCCAGGCTTGTGACTGCAATCTCTCAGCTGGAAACTATTTAAATTCACCAGTGAAACTACGCGCCTTGCAAGGTGTAGAATTAGACAGCTAGTTTATCGCACAAGAACAGTTTCGTTCTACTCCGGGCACGATTGATACAACAGTTCAGAAACAACCGTACAATGCCTGAGGACGTAGTTGAGTTAACCCTATCAATCATTAGCAATTTATTTATGTCTTTTCGAGACCTGGCGGCACTGCAATCTCAGTGGACATAAATTAATCAGCGAGGCGGGTTCTGTCAATTACTGTAATGAACATAGCCGTTCAACGCTCATCACTGATTGGCTGCGAAGCTGTCAGACTCGCGTCAAAGCCTCCGCTAATTTATAAATATTCGTGACGTCGCCATATTTCCTGTTGCATTTAATGGTAATTGTTGTTCACAATTGAGTTTTTGTGTGAAGGGGCGGGTTATTGCAGTGCTGCGAACAAAGCAAATCACAGTAAAATTATGCTACAAGAATTACTGGAATATTTCACCCGCAACCAAACAACAATCACCATGATTTAAATCACAAAAACTGTATTTACCAGAAATTCGAGGTGCAATACAAACAACAACTAGTTATATTGACAGCGCAACATTTCCGGTCGCTCAGGGCTGCAGAACGCGCTTGATCAATGAAAAGAAGGTTGCTCTGGGAAGACTCAAACTTATGTACACAGACGTGTGGTGCTAAATGATGGTCAGGCGGACGTCCACACAAAGGAAAGGAATTTGCGAAATTTAGAAAACAGTGGGACGAAATTCCACAACCCCCGGACAAGGCAATAATGTAATTTGTTTTTTAAACACATGTTTGTTTTTTTTTAAAAAGTTTGTCAAGACTTTCAAATCTTTTTAAAGTCCGGTGATTATGCAGAGTTTTGCTGTTGAAAGTATAATCTGTGATTTTTCTCGCTGCCCCCGCGTGTCCCAACACCTCGTTAGGGATGTTTTCATACAACTTAAAACGATGGAATTTTCACTGCTGCTTGAAAATATAGTATAGGAAATGTATAGCAAATGCTTACATTATCAAGTGAGAAAATAAACAAAGGTTTCAAATTTTGTGTAACTGCTTGAAACGTATAGAGTGAGTGTTATGCATAGCAGCCACACCACGAGTGAGATCAACAAAACACAAACTCGTGAGCAACGGCTACAAAGTTCCTGAATAACACAAACTTGTTCACAAACCGTAAAAGCACATTCAGTGTTGTATTAACCAGTGGACAATTTTGTAACTTGCATCTGCGAGAAGTCGATCTTGGAGAATTGCGAGCACACGAGTTTTTAAAATGGACTATCGAGCTACATCAAGAGTAGCAAGCAAGTGAATTTGCTTTTCCATCTCCTTAATTATCGCCATCGGAGGGAGAACAGGAGATTCAGCTTCAGGATGTTGTAGGTTTGGATGTCCGTTTCCCAATTTAAAAATTCAAGTGTAAAGAACTGATTAATTAGAAAAAGAACTGAACTCTTTTGTCTTGGAGTCGGGACATGAAGCAAGTTCAGGCAAGAGCGAGGACAGAAGACAGAGATAATTCTAAGAGATGAAAAGCCGATTCAAACTGAATAAGAAAGTAAGTATATTAAAGAAACCAAAACACGAACATTTGCTGCGGTACAAATGTTGTTAACACGCTCATTTATAAACTTGTCTTGATTACAAAGCGCACACACTGGCACCACCCGCGCAAAATATGGAAGGTCGCAAATATTATGATAGAAATCTTTCTGTATTCAAATATTTCCTGACTTCATTTCTAGGGATTTTACAGGAGTCGAGGACCCATCAGTTGCTTTTCTTTTATTTGATAATGATAAAGCATAAGGCTTAATCTTTCATCTATCGGTTAACGGCTTACAGATAGCGATTTATATAATGTAAGCGTACGTTACTCGAGAACACAACACCAAACAACAATGGCCCCAGCTGGCCCTCTTGGCTCATAGTCATACTGTAGTTTATGCTTTTCATTCGCAGCTGTTCCGTTCGAGGGTTCTTAAATTAATCTAACTGAATATCATGTTATACGTCACGACGTAAAACAATTTACTGATTGCTAATGGTAGGTATCCATAACTAGTTTGTGTTTCGTTCATTATAGTGATTTTACCTGCATTCAGTCGGCGGTGCTAAAAAACCGATTAACTCATGGTCAAAACATTTTCTTATGCAGCGACTGACTCTTTGATTTTTACCTTCAAGTATGTGGCGCCTCTTGTACAGGAATTACGTGGTAGTTACTATATAACCATTATTCAAGATTTGCAGGTTTATAAATTATAATATAGCAAGTCGTATCAGCCTCAAAAGAACTTTTTGATTTTGAGAGCAGTTTAAACTATTTGTTCAGTTCAAAATAGACACTCCGATATCAATGTAAACCAAAGAACACAACAGCTCTAGAAAACCAGTATGATTTGGTTATCCGAAAGGAATCTGCACAATTGTGCAGGCCGACTTCTACTTTATTTTCAAAATCCTGGATTTGGTAAGGCTTAAGGTTTGATTCTTGCACTTGTAGAAACAAGGTCCAGATTTCTAAGCTGGATTTCGGTTGTTGACGAAAAAGTTCTATTTCTTCTCTGAACAAATATAGAGTCAGCGATGCTTGCAAAATCCGTGTATTTGTGAATGTATTCAATTGTTGTCTATTACGCTACTGGTTTTAATACAATTTACAACTGAGGATTATGCGACCATGGTCGTAAAAATGGTGATAGAAGATTCCCTTGATATTAATTGATTTGAAACAAGTTTTAAAATTGTATCTTTCAACAAACTATAATATGCGGATAGTTTTAATTCTTACACAAAATAAATAAATTGACTATAAAAGATTTTAATTATGGCCGGGAGGCACTGCAGAGTTTTCAAAGTTATGGAAAGTGTTAACCTTCCAAATCCAGAGCCGACAAAATATTTGTTAATGCCGACCATAAAATATTTTTGGACTTCTAGAGTCAACTAAAGAGATCATCAGTTTAGGCAATTTTTGCAGCTTGAAATGAAAACATATTTAAAAGAAGAATAGACTTTGTAGCTATATTTGGGAATCCTTAAAATATTTGGGCCAAGAAAAATATCAGTCTGTTTTTATAGCCTCGAGTGTACAATTTTTAATGCTCAAAAGTATTCTGCATCAGCTTTGCAGTAAAGCCCAATATAAAACGCCAATAAAATCAACAACATGTAAGCGACATAACGGCATTTTTAAAAAATTCCGTTATGAAGAAGTTATTACCTAGTAAAATAACCTAGTTTGAAGTATAGTCAGTAAGAATAGTATTTGAATTTTTTGTCTGGATCAGAATCAGAAGTCAGACTCAGTTGCAGAGTCCACGTTGATTTTGTCTGCATTTCAGTATCGGATATTTTGGTCTCTAATAGTCAGTCAGAATGATTGTCAGAGCAATCACAACGGAACAACTGTGCTGTATTAATGCGGCTAAGTTTGATGAGCCATGAAAGCCCTTCAAGTTTGCGAGAGAACCAATTTGGTTGTTGATAGCTTAATCAAATGTTCATACTCTTCGCCCTATTGGAAGTCGACTCTTGATTATAATCTTCGGCATGAAAGCTCATTATTTATCCGATGAAGGGTCCAAAATGAAACAAAAACTTTACATCACGAAATTTCTGTCTGATTGTCGAACAGCCGGGAGGTCTTTTCGGTTAAATCTCTGTTTCTGTCACTAAATCATGTCTGTGTGAATTGCGGTGGTTTTCGGCTCATGTTTGCAAAATCTATCAACTGACCATCCAACACATTTACTGAATGGTTTTTGGCGGTTTTTAAATCAGTCCATAATTTCATAAGTGAGTCCCAGTTTCCTGGATTCACTACTCCTCGACACGTTTTGGGTGTACTAGGTCCGTGATTCCTGGTAAATCTTCAAAAATGTTTGGTTACGTTAATATATGAAGATCATAGAAGATGATAGTCTTCTTGTTGTTGCATAATCTATAAGGCCAAATAAAAATAAATAGTTGGTTAGCATCCCCGCCCGACCACTGAAAACGCTCCCGACCAAGAAAAATTTTTATTTATATTTCCATACATTTCCTTTATAAATAATATAATGGTCCCGACCATATCGAGGACATACACAAGTTTTCTTCTCAAGTATATTTAGGTCAAGACTGACCTTTTACTTGACTTGAAAACTGAACATTTTCTTGATCTACTGGGATATAAATACGCAGAGATAGTCTCTATTAACGACTTTAACTAAAATTCTAAGTTTCTTTATACTTGGACATAGAGTGAATATCAAATAAAAAAATAATCTAAAATAAAAATAAAAACCGCCCGCCCGACCATGAGCATTTAGCAGAAAGGATGCTAACCAACTAATTTTTTTTATTTAGCCTAAAGGTAGTATTTTAAAAGAGTACTGCAGGTGAACGTTTTAAAGACGGGAAATATTATACTACTCTAATCCTTAATGGAAGAAGCTGCTTGTAAAATCTGTTATTTATACGAGCGAGCTGCTCAGTCTGTAAGAGAAATCATTGAAACATATGTTCAAATGTGGTCTAAAGTACCTCTCAGGATCTCTTATGTTCTATGAGACCATAGAGACGAGTGATTGATGCAAAAACAACCAAGAGAATCGTGGTTGTGTGCTCAAGGTTTTGTCTTAGTCATTTGGTAACTAGTGACTTGAAGAAACTGTAAATCACCCAGAAACCCAGACTCCAAAGAGAATACCGGAGAGAGGTTTATTTGACGCCTGACAGAAATATAGGGCAATATCTTGTAAAGTGATGACAATATACGACAGTATTGTATCCGCGTTGTATCCGAGTTGTACCTGATACCCGAATAAAGGGTGGGTAAAGGGTGATCATATCGTTTTTGATTGCAAAATGAACTCAATACTGATACACAATGAGCATACTGTAACTTGTCTTCTAAGAATTTGAAGTGACACACGTATAAAACAAATAAAGATCCTATAAAAATCTGTAGATATACATTTCAGCTTTGGTCGTACCTGTTCTTAAACCTTTGTTAGTTTTTGATACATAGAACAAAAAATATTCTCACATAGAAAAAAAGAGAGAGAAATTTTAAAGTCTCTAAAGTCAATGATGAACATATTTCCGTTGTAAAATGCTCTTGTTTCCGGTAGAAAACATAGCTCGATATGGTGAGCTTTGCAACTCAACACAGATTATCTGCTACACACGCACAAGAAATAAAATAAAGTAAAAGAAGTATATATTATACTCTTATAGTCCAGTTGAAAATTAAACAAGAAATACTAACTGCGGCAGGTTTTAGTTTCTGCACCAAAATAACGAATAATGAACTAAGTTGTAGCCAGTTTTTGAACTATAGAAACAGCAACCGAACAGATGCAATTGATGACTAAAATGAGACCAAAACTTTCGGGACTGAAGCACAATGACTCTTCTCCCTTTTCGTGGAAAATATGCAAAGACGTGATGTTTATCTAACCATTAACCTGATAATCTTGTTTAGCCCCTGTAAACTTTTGTCATTTTATGAATGAGGCTAATTCTTGCCACATAATCTTTTAATTGCACTCTTATTGCAAATTTGTTTATGTCTTTGCATTTGTTCCGTCAGTTCCGGCTGCGTCGCCGCAGCAATTTATTCTTACGTAACCGGTTGACGCCACTTGAAAAAGTTGATGCCACCTCGAACTGCCGTTTTCGTGATGGCGGAAATACAACTAACCCTAACCCTATTCCAAACCAAAACTAACAATAAAAGAAGAAACTAAATCGAAAGAAAAAACAAAAACAAAGTACAACAGAGATAAAAGAAATACTGTGTTTTGAACCCGTGATCGCTAGCATTCCATAGTTTTTTAGCCCCACCACTTCAAAATAGCTCCGCGGTCCCCTGATCACTGACTACATCTCTTCACTCGAAATTCAGCTCAGATTTTAACCTGAAAAATAGTTTTGGTGTTTGCCTATAAATATGAAGTCTGGCCAGCCCGGGGTGAGGGGAAATGCAGATGTTCGCGAGAAAACTTTCCAATCACTGACGTAGCACAACAAAATTTTTTAACTCCATCAGATGTCAGAAAAATTTTCATTGTCTCCCCAATCTTCCTTGGTTTACATGTAATTCACAAATTGTTAAGTATTTCAATATATATGCGCAGTATTTTAATAATTTATAGACTTAGAAATATATCGTTTTTGCTATGTAGTTTTATTGGACACTCATCGCGATGTAAACTGCAATGTCTTTCAAAATGCCAATAAAATATCCCTTATTATATGACATTTATATGTCTCATGTATTTCCATCAATTGCCAGCAGTTGTTGTGCGATATATTCGACAATATATCTATGCAATACACCTATTTAAAAAAAGGTTGACCAGTAGCAATAGTGAATACCATGACCGCAATGAACTGTGGGATGTAATGAATTTAGAATAGAAGCAGTTTGCTGAAAAATAAATTCGTAAATTAGACGTAAATGACAACCAATTACCTGATTCGCCTAGAATTTAAGTCTTGTAACGTAGTAGCTTGATTATATTGGAACTTTTTGAAGGCCCACAATTCCTTTTGGTCATGGTATACACCATTGCACCAGGTCAACCTTTTTTGAAATTGGTGTATACACTTAACAGCAAACGTGTAGACAAGATATTCAGTTTGAGAAACTATGGCCAAAAGCTGAAGTTTCTGGAAGTGTGGGGTCTTTAGCAAAATGTCGTGAGTGGGGTAGAACTTACACATTGGTGACATTTAATAGTGCCAGTAGAACCAATCTCGTACCCAGGGCCCTTTCCCCTACGCGCGGTTAAAAAAAACCCTTGAAATTGACAGGAGAGCAAAACCACCTTTGGCAATCTTGTCGTCAGTTTCTGTCCACTTAGTTACGCTACATCCGACTTTTGTCTACTGGGTGTAAACTATAAAGAGTCTTAAAGCAAATATGATAAACCAATGCTGTCATTAGAAATAAATATTACCATGGACTCCTGATATTAGAATGCACTCGCTAAGGGATTTCATAATTTTTCTGTCGAGCCTGGAGGAAGCCCAAGTTCTGTAAGCCTCACGGTTTATTTCGGGCTTCTTCGTCACGTTTCTACTTACTTAATTATCCTTCATTTATTGTAAATAACTGATCGGTGGCAAATAAACTATTGTTTTTGTTTGTCATTTGAATGCTCAATTTTCTTTTACTGGCTAAGAGATATAAACCTCCTAAACAGCACGAGCGTAATATGAAATTCAAAATGTCTTCACGGAATTCTTAGCTGGAGTGGACATTGTCGTTGATACTAAATTAATCCACTGTTAGAAAGCTTCGTTTGGATGTTTTATCGTCTGTTCCGGAATTGCGAAATACACTCTATCTTTTATAAAATTGACTTTTTTTTATATAAGAATGTTAAGGGTGAAAAACAGCCAAAATCTAGGAACGTACATGTACTTTAATAGGCCCGGGTCAAACGATATGTGAAGGTTGGGTGAGAGTCGAGTGACAAGATCTGGATGAGAGCTCACGGCCAAAGCTAGCGTTAGGCAGAGAAGGCAAATGCACCCCCCTTCCCCCATATTTTGGACCGGAAGTTAATTAAAGAGCATTTTCCCAGTACAATGCAGTGATTTGCAGGGCCGCAACTAGCGTCAGGCAGGGAGGGCAAATCCCCCCCCTCTCCCTCCTAAAGTTTGAGTTTAGGTACGGCCCTGAAAGTTTTGTTCAACTCTCATACGCGCGAGCAAACGAGGACTGATGGGAGTTCACCAGGTGACATGAGTCGCTTAACAAACGTGTGAAACTCTCATTGAAATTTTGAACATGTTCAAAGTTGACGAGAGCGCTTGAGAGGCGATGAGACTGCATGAGAGTTGACAAGAATCGGCGCTCAACAAACGCGTGAAGCTCTCATCGAGATTTTGAACATGTTCAAAGGTGACGAGAGCGCTCGAGAGTCGATGAGACTGCATGAGAGTTGGCAGTTTAAAGAAAGTGAGATTGTGAACCCTCGTTGAAAATTTAAACGAATTTAAAGTTGATGAGAGCGCTCGGGAGTCGATGAGAGTGCATGAGAGTTGGCGGTTAAACGAGATTAGTTCAAGAATTAATTAGTGAAATAAGAGCTCCCATCATGCCTTGCGATATGGATATTGTCGACCCCAGCCGGTTTATCAGTTCGTAAATTCTCCTTACGTTTTCTACACTAACTAAGTTGTTCAGTGAAACGAATCATACACAGCACTTTATCTAAGCAGTAAGATGAAAAACAAAATTCTCCCAACCTGTCTACAAGGAAACAATAGAGACAGTTTAGGAGAATCTGAAAGCCAGATGTGCTGAACAACCTTTACATGTACACAGGCATAATTAAACAAAGCGAAAGAAAACAGCAGATTATTTGGGCTGTTGCGCTTACTGAGATCCCGAAATTCGAAAAACACTAAAAGCGCCCAGCTTCACCCGAAAAATAATCATTCTTTTTATAAGAACGGTGTATAATACACAACCGAATTGGAATGTTCGAACAGAGAACATTGGTAGAATTGGAGAATTGGAATGTTTCGAACAGAGAACAATTTGTACAATTCAATGGGAATTGTTCTTCAACTAAAAGGATTGTGTGCGGAGTTCCTCAAGGGTCCATTCTTGGACCGCTATTATTTCTTTTATAT
>JAOBRH010440823.1:0-10653 GCA_027575125.1 Umimayanthus parasiticus | reverse complement strand
CAAAGCCCAATTTTTTGGGGGGAAGGCAAAGGAGATTTTTTTAGAATACACTGTAATTGGAATTTTAAAAGGGAGCATCTAAAAAGCTTCTTGATTGTAAATTTTTGTATGAGTTGTGTTTACTGTTTTCTTGATCTGTAAAAGCATGAGCTGCATTGCACAGCAGCCATATTTTGTCTGTTTGGGTTAATTGCAAGAAATTGGAACACAGTCCGTAGTGCTAGTAATTTGATGTTAGTGTGTGAAACTGCAGGCTGGTTACATGTATTTTGAATGTGTGTGTATCTGTTAGTGTGTGTATGCAGTGCTTGATTCTTACGGTCATCCGGTCATCTCTGACGACTGGAATCTGTGTGGGTCGACCAAGAAATAACAGTTTAGTTGTCCTTTCTCTTAAAAGGAGACATATCTTCAGCAGACACAAAAATAAATTTACTCAGTATCAGCCCGGCACACTTGAAATAATGTTTCATATAATTATGAGGCAATTTCTTTGATCCCCGGGTTTTGATCCAAATACATGGCGCAAGTTCACCTCATCAATTTCTAACTGGATTCATCTTATTGAACAAAACAACTTATTATGAGAAACATAACTCGTATACAGCGTTTCTCATTTTGCTTTCTAAAGTATCTTCACTTGTGAATTCACAAGTCATTCGTGTCCTGACAAGCATGTAAAAAACTAAAATTTTATAATGAATTAGAAAAGCTTCATGTTGATCACACCAACACCTGTTACAATTTCTCAAAACGTAATAGCTAAAATGGCTGTATTACCGAAAATTGAATTGGTCTGGCCCAGTAAAGACAAGCCACTTTGTCTACGAAACTTGCTGTAATCATCTTACTTTTACTTTTACAATTTTAATCCACAAAGGTGGTAGCCATTACATGAAAATGGAAAATGCTTATGCAAATAAAGTTATATGTGCCATTCAAAGCTAGTTACAACAGAATGTAACAAAAATAATTGAAAAGCAATGAGGTAGCTAATAAAAATTGTTTGGAGCAAGTCTGAATTCGAACATAGATACCGGTATTTTCTACGTCGATCCACTTGTACAATTTTTGTTGTCTTTTCTTTATATAATTTCTTGAACAAGTCTGCAAATGTAGAATTACACAAAAAAGCAACAGTAAAAAGAAAAACATGAAAAATGAGCAATGCAGAAGGAGTATGAAACAAGCAAGTACTTGCTGCATGGTTCCCAGCTAGATTAAAGACAGCATCGCTTCGAAATTCTGACAAATTAATGTTGACCAAGTGATAATTTGTCTATTTTCGAGAAACGTAAGAGCATTACTTTCTAAACATTTTATGATAAACAACTTCTTTGGTGTGTGATTGATCACACCCCTCGGACTCTTCAGGTAAGTGCCAACTACCAAGGCAATCACACGCCTCTCAGTTAAGCCTGGTTTCCTTATAATACAGTACATACTAGTTTCCTTATAATGCAATACAATATGTTTTATAATTGTCTCTAACCTGAGTATCATATCTGTCACAGCACTTTTTGTCAAGCAATCTAGACGATTAAGCCTGGTTTCCATACACTTGTCTCTGATGTAAGGATCATCTCTGTCGCAGAATGCTCTGTCAAGCAATCAGGACAATCATATAGAAACATTTGCAATTGTTTCAAATGATTCTTACGTAAGAAGCAAATCGATCATCCCGACAGAACAATATTCTATCCTAGTGTACCAATTGCATGACTAAAAATTCTGTGACATCGACTATCCTTATCTTAGAGATGATTATATGGAAAGCAGGCTTAAGAGGACTGTCAGAGTGAGCTTGCAATACACGTAAGTGAAATATAATAGATTGTTTTGTCTACTCTAGTAAATTCAAGCACTGTGTTTGTTGAGTTATTTTGCATGGGATGACCTCAACTTGTGTCGGACAACCACAAAATGAGCCCTTGGTTGCCCAATGTACAACCAAAAATTTTCCTTAAAATCGAGCACTAGTATGGGGGTATGTGACTGCCAAGATTTCAACCCCCCATTTTAGCTGGAAACTGTTTTAGGGATTGTTTCCATCCTCCAGTTCTTGCTTAAAAACCTCCCATTTTTACAGTTTTCTTTGACAATGAGTCAAATTTGTAATACCTATTCTTCAAAATTGAGTAAAAATTCAACTTCAAATGCCAGTGTGTTGCAGCAGCTCAAGAAACCTGACAAACTTGTGAAAATTCAAGGTAGTTTGTTACAGACTTTGGAAATGACTAAACATATCACAATACAATACAGTATAGTACAGTAAAGTACAGTACGGTACGGTAAAGTACAATACAGTACAATACAGTACAGTACAATACAATACAGTACAGTAAAGTATAATACAATACAGTACAATACAATGCAATACAATGCAATACAGTACAGTAAAGTAAATTAAAGTACAGTACAGTAAAGTACAATGCAATACAATACAGTACAATACAATACATACCAGTTATACAATGCTTTCTGGTGGGATACCGTGGAATATGCCATGCGTCACTTGTATTTTCCGTATATACACAAGCCTTTAGGCAAGTGTGTATATGAAGAAAATACAAGTGACAAGTGGCATATCTCACTGTATCCCACGAGAAAGCATTGCATAACTACTTTATCCCATGCCTAAATCTTTGGAAAATTTATGGAAATTTTGGGAAGGGCTTAGAAATCTCTGTGAATTTCCGAAAACTTCGGAAACACTTCAATCCCGTTTTTGAGAAGCTTAAACGATTTATGAAACTTTTGGAAAACTTCAGAAACAGTTCAAAAGTGTTTTCCAGAAGTTTTATGATTTGTTAAAATCTTCGGAAATCTTCAGAAGTGTTCGGAAATCTTAGGAAACTTTCGGAAAACTTCGGAAACGGTTCAAAAGTAATTTTCAGATGTTTTTATGATTTTTCAAAATTTTCAGAAAATCTTTGGAAATCTTCGGAAGTGTTCGGAAATCTTCGGAAATGATTTCCAGATGCGATCGGAAATGTTGGTAATGGTTTGCTGGAGTTGAAAGGTTTCGGAGCTCGCTTTTGAGAAGTCCTCAAATGGACCCTAGAAAACTATTGCGAGCAAGAAATGACGGGAAAGTAGAGTGGAATACCACCCGTTGCATATTATCCGTTGCATAGTACTCGTTGCATACCGCAGAATATGCAACGGTAATCCTGGCCTCTGATTGGCTGTATTTTTCAAGGCATGGGATAAAGTACAATACAATACAGTACGATACAATACATTATTATATGGCTGACTGATTTTGCGTGCTGTGATTGGTCAATTCCAGGTCCGTAAGTAGCCGTACGGACCTCTAGCTCTCCAATCAACATCACCTTTTCAAAACCATAATCATCAAAGCCATATAATAAACATCTTATTAGCCTCGTTTGCTCAGTCTGTACAGCAAGTTATGGATTCTCGTTTTTTCCTTCCTTGTTTTCATGGCCCATGCGCTCCGTGCTTGGGCCATAAAAGGAAGGAAAAAACTTGGTCCATAACTTGCTGCACAGACCTTGCACTCGGCTAATAAGAGGTATTGTACTGTAAAGTACAATACAATGCAATGCAATACAATACAATACAATACAATACAATAGCTTTATTTAAGTGGGTAATACATTTAGCTTGAAGCTAGTTTGCAAGTATTACACTGTAACACTTTATTAAAATTACAGTAAAAGTGATGACATTTGGTTGTAACCAGGTGGAAATATGGTTAAAATAGTTATTAAAAAAACAAACTACTCTGGTTGAAAAATTTTAAATGCATGTTAAAATTTCCTAAAATTTATGTGTTTTAAAATTTTTTTAACTAGAGTATGGTAGCTTGTTTTTTATAAACTATTTTAACCATAGAGTAAAAGTATTATGAAATAAGATAAAATATAAGATATGCATCAGACGGTAATGTTATGGTGGAAAGTTCACCTTGTTGAGCTAAAACATCACAGATTTTGTAACAAAAACCTCCAGATCCCCCTTGGGAACCAAAAACTTGAGAACTTGTAGAACCTCCCATTGTTTTGTCTCTGAAGGTTAGAATCTCAGTGACTGTGTGTCAGTATGTATATGTGTGTGAGTGTTGGAAGGGGGCATAGACTCTGGTTAAAACTTATAAAAATTATATAAGCAAAGAATAACAGATCACTAAAAGCCTTCTGGGACTGAAAGATGATTTGCTGGACAGCACTGCATGACCATTTGAGTTCCAAACACTGTAAACACTTGGCTTAACAAATAATCTAAACATTCAGCAAAACATTCTGGTTCTCATTTTGTACAACCTCCTTCAAATGGGGTCTATAAATGTGGGATGGTTAAGGGGGTCATAAAAAGCACAAAGATCATAAAGGGGGCTTCTAAAAATTGGAAAGTCTAATTTTAGAAATTGACATACTGCACGTGTACCCCCTATAGATAAATTATGAATACTCCCTAATGACGTTTTTTGTCAGACTATTGCGATGTGAAGGAACCAATATTTATTGGACACTTATCATAGGCATGGTGCTATCTGATTGTGATAGTTTTCTAACTGTTTTTACTTTTTCTCAGCAGAACAAACAAGAGACTAGAGCAAAAAGTGGTAAGTTTTGATACAATATCGACCTTGGATTGACGGGGGGGGGGGGGGTTAACAACAAAATAATATATTCTCAGTATTAATGTAAAATGTAGGAGCATTGAGCCCTGAGTGTTGTTAACAAGTTCATTTGACAAAATTAGTCCTATTCAGATTTTATCAGGAAGCTTTCAATAAGAATTAAAACATTGTGTGCCCTGCCTAGTTTTGAGTGGTAAAAATACATGTGGTCCTTTTTCTTGTGCAAGAGAATTTGCATTTAAAAAAACTAATTGTTGAATATTTTGAGTAACACTTTAAAACTTTTTTCACAGGAAATGGCCAGTGAAATGATAGAAAACCAAGTGTTGCTAGAAAAGTTGGAAGCTGCAAACAAGGTGGGTGACTTCATGTGTTAGACAAGGGTGCAGGGAACAGTAAATAATAAATTGCTCTTAAAAGATAGTTAACTCAAAGTGACATTTATTGTACAGATTTCTATATTTGATTAACTGATTAAATAATATTTAGTAATTATTACTAATTATTAAGTTGTTATTATTAATTTAGTTGTGTGAGTCGAAAAGATAATGTAGAGAAGATAGGAGGGGGGGGATAAACAGACAATTGTTAAGTTTTAAACTAGACGGAAACAGCGTATACTTCCAAAAAATGGCTAGTAATTATTTGGTGGCATGATTGTTTATATCATGTTTATATCATGGAGCAAGTCATGGATTAGTAGGGTCTGCTCCCTACATACACATATGGAAGGTTCCAGGACATGAGGAAGGCCTCGTAAGAGCTGGTTGGAGGTCCTACAAGAGGACCTCGAGCTATCTGCACTAAAACTTGGGGATGCCTATAACCGTGTTTTATGGAAAGCCAAGACAGCCATGCAACGTCAGACCAGCATCTCAGTGGATCACTGACGTTTTAATAGATAGTAGTAGTAGTGTGTTTACAAGGCATGCTGTAGCTTTTGTAGTTTCTTATTTCTTTTAATATATTAGATTATGAAATGAAGTGAAAAAATGAAAAGAAAGTTATTTACTTCAAGAAGGAAAAAAAATGAAAAAAAAAGTTCGAAATGACTCTACCAAGAATTGAACTTGGGATGGCTGATTGTAGTCTGATGGCTTAACCACTTTGCTATTGAGACACCCATGCAATTGCATTTGCTGGACGAGTCTGACCTGGATTCAACCCCACAGATAAAAAAATTTGCTTCAAAATATTATCAAATTGCATAATTCATGTTCAGAGATGGTAAATTCTTGAAAACAAAGCACTGGCTCTTTTTAAGACTTTTTTTCACTAATAATCAAAGTCTTTTAGGTTTTCAAAGTAAGCTAAACCACTGGTGGGTATTTTGTGAGTCTGATGGCCTAGCCACAGTGCTACCAAGACACTCGGCAAATTGATATCATGGTCAGGCCTCTCAATGAGATTAATGGCAGGCACGCAGGACATTGCATGCCTCACAAAATGTAGGCGTGCTGTGGCATGTGATTTTTTAATAAGCACATATCTTTTGAAAATAAGACACTGTGTGAGCATTCACTTGGGTTACGTTGTATGAGTTAGAGTTGGAAAAGAAGACTGTGGACATAAGGCAATTGAATGGAAAATTGAATAGAAAATGTGAAAGTTTAAGCAAATGTACGTTAAGCTTTCATTCAAAATCATATTGCCTTTATGGATATAAACAAAGAATTCCAAAAGACTGTCTCTGACAACAGTACTCAGTAAATTATGCAACAGCAACATTTACCGTATTAAAGCTGAGAATTTAATTGCAAATTTTGGTCCTGAAATCAGGTCATTTGGCTGTTTACATGTTGTCCACATTTTGAGAGTTTAAAATGTGCATCATGAGATTCCCCGAAAAGTGTGTCCCAATCTTCAGTTGTTACATGTACCATATCATTGTATTTTTAAAAATAGTTTGTTTCATCATGGTTAGTTACAACATTTTCATTGAGCATGACCTCAGCCTTCCTCCACTCTCTCACTTGTTTTTTGCTCACTGAATTATCTTGCAGCAGAAGAATTACTTACTCCTTTTGCAAATAAACATTTTTCAACTTGAATGCGGCATCATACCACATTTTTAAACATGATTATTTTTCTAGCATTCCAAACACAATAATGTATTCAGGCATCTGAAAAAATCTGTGATTTCAAGTGTTTACTTCATGGCTCAATGAACACAGACAGTATGGCATGAGAATAAGCAGAGTTGATTGGCTGGCCAATCAGGCTTTTTTCCCACTCGTGGACTTCATTGCACTTGAAGACATCACACTGAAACTCCAAAAATCCAGGCTGGTTGAGTTTCGCTTTGAAATTATTTCTCAATGCCACTTCAGTGTAGGTGGATTAAATTAGGCAGTGATCAGTTGCTTGCCTTGGACAGACAGGGTGTGTTGCAAGGTCTGCATATGCGATTGCATGCCTCAGTGAGAGGCCTGCATGTTGCAATAACTCGCTTATTTGGACAATTGCAACATGAATAAAAATTGAAACAAAGCCAAAAACTCATTTTGGTGCCTTACAGCCGGAGTAATAATCTAAGTATTGATGTAAGTGCCATGCATCTTGAACAAATTCACTGGACAAAATTGTTCAAACTGATCATACATGTACTTTATCAGTCTACTTTCAATAGAATCCAAAACATTGCGTGGCCTGCCTAATTTTTGAGTGGTAAGAATAATCCCTTTCTTTATGCAAGAGGATTTTGTTGTTGAGAAAAAAAACGAATTGTTGAATATTTTATGACGTGTTGAAACCTTTGTCACAGGAACGTGAAAAGTTGGAAAAGGCAAACAAGGTGAGTGTCTTCCACAGAGGGCGAGGAGAAACAATAGAAAACTATTCTCCAAAGATAGCTCAGTGTCACCTTTTAGTGTGCAGATTTCTGTTTATTATACCTTTATTAGCTTAGGTTAGGTTATTGAATATTGTTAGTTTAGTTGTTTGAGTCTAAGACATAATGAAGTAAGGGGGGGTGGGATGGGGTGGTGGTTTTAATTCCCCTGACAACATTCTTGTTTCTAGCTCTAGAATACTTATAGTTAACCTCATGGAACTTCTAGAATGGTACTTACTAAATTTATATATAGACATTTTGATGTGTCAGTTACTGATCTAGGCCTTAATTGGTTTCCATGGCAACCACATTGAAGGTGAAGTAGAATTATCGACAACCATGTACAGTATTATCAGTGGACCCATTTGAAACTTTGTGAGTATCAGTCAGACCAGTTTCTGATGTCGAAAAACTGAAGATGGCAGGTTTTATGTCGTGTGACATACAAGTCATTTCTATATTTTTTAGTCTGCCAATGTTTGTTTACCATATTCACCTGTGTATAATGCGCACTTTTTTCTCACAAATTTTGCCTCTACAATCGAGATGCACATTATTCACGGAGCCTTTTAGTTTCATGAGGCTATTTATTGCATAACAATGCAAACAATGTAAGGAGAAAAAAAATCAAGACAAAGAATTTGTCTAGCTTTTTACATCTAGAAATGTGCATGTTTCAAAGTTTGCTCTCCATCCGATATCTGCAGTGTTGATTGCAAACATCGCATCAGATTTCAGTTCTTGAAATGCCACATTTCACTTATTTAACAACTGAAACGGATAAGTTTTCGATCGACAGCTACTCAAAACTCATGAAAACATTAATTATTAACTGACATTGATATAAATCTGCAGAAAAAGTTTATTTTCAGAGGTATAACCGGCAAAGAATTATGTAAAGATTCGTCTAACTTCATTCAACTTTGAAGCGAAGCCATGAGTGTTTGTGCTACTTCATGTCTCATACACGTTTCAAGTTTGCAGAGTCTGACCATCACTTGAAATTCTTAAAAGTATTGATGTGTTTCGTATGGCTTAAACTTGTGAAACAAATGGTGACTACATTGTACACTGAACTTGTGCAGACCCGCGGGTCTTGGCATGTTACCTCTGCACAGTACTGTACATCACTTCAGTCCATATCCACCAGATGCGATGATAAGTCATTCATTTGGAGTCTCACATCTTTATGATCACAATTGAAAATCTGTTGAGTATTTCAATGACAAAATTATTTCCATGAAGAATTTACCTTTAGGCTTTGTAAAAGTTTGATCCACTCATTTATCTTTTGTATTTTTGCACAAATGTAGAAAAATTTGGCAGCAAATATTGTCCGCCATATTGAATCCTGTCATGTAGATTCATGTAGCAAATGTCTTGTCCTCATTCAAAGTAAAATTATGTTACAGGTGTTGCGCAAATGGATTGTGTTTGATCATGCAGCAGTAAAACAGCACAAGAAAACGAGCAAAACATCATAAAACTTAATGTATCACCAAGCAGACAGAAACTTAAATAGTTTGAATCAAATCTTGTAATTGAATTTCATGCTAGAACTAGATTTGAGATTGCTGCTGTATTTTTCCAGAAAATTAACACTTTTTTCCTGGAAACATGCTTTATACACGGGTGCACATTATGCATGGGTGTGCATTGTACATGGGTAAAGTTGGGGGGTGTTGAACAACCCAAGGCCGGGTAGGGGTTTTCAAATCAATATAATTTATTTGAATAGAACTAAAATATTAACTAGAAGTGTGCCAAGCTCCTTTGTTCAAAATTAGTTCTTTGAAATGAAAGTGAACTGTCAGGGCTTGTAAAAATATGAAAGTGAATAGTTGTGTTGACCAATAGTTTTTCATTTGAATTATTGTTAATTACCACCTTCCAGAAACAGAGTTGTTTAATACTGGATCACTGTAATGCCCACAGGCACAATGGTTTATTGCTAACGACCTACATGTGTGATTGTGCATACAGTAACTGGATGTTGAGAGTAATGAACTTCTGTTTACGTGTTGTTGATGATGTTGGTTTTAGAAGAAATGTCACAAATTATAGTAAAATATTGTAAACCTTGAGATTTTGGTCTTTATGGAAAATATCAAACTTTGGCCGTGATGCACTGACCTCATGCACTATTGCTTGATCAATAAGTACTGCAAGGCCCCAGTTTGAAATATTTTTGCCATATAGACCTCACTCTTGGTTAGTAAGTAATTGGGAATGTCTAAGCTGCTCATTTAAAATCTAAAATTAGAATGACCAATTGATAATATTAATCAAACAACAGTAAGTGCATTCGGTAGCTAATCCATGTACATTGCTAGTTTAACTCATTTTTGAGAAAAAGACTGGCACGTGTGTATTGTGTGTAGCCTGTAATATCTCATGGGACTGACATTATATTTTCACTACTAGGAACTTGGGCTTGAACTTGACACCTTGAAGAGTGAAAATCTGCGACTGAAGGATGAAAACAGTGCTTTACTACGGGTAGTCAGGCAATTTTCCACCAAAGCCAAGCCAAAGTAGAATTGTCTCAAGTGTAGGATTTCTAGTTGTAACAAAATGTATTTTCCTCAGTAGTGTCAACCAGAATGGTTCAAGTTATATATAAGTACATGTACTGCCATGTAAGTGAATGCGCAAGCACCTCCAATTCAGTACGTGGCATTTTTTGTTACATGTACATGTATATAAGGTGGAGATATATAGTGATAATGCCCTCCACAAGCTGTGGGTCCAAGGTGATACAGATAACTTTAATTTATCAACTGAATGACCAACCAGACTTCTTGGAAGTTTAGCCAGACGTTTACTCCCGAGGTAGTTATGGTATTTTAGAGATTATATTGGAAGAGTCTACCAGGATAAGCATCATAAGCATTGCAGTCATACCTGTACATGTAGCTCTCTGTGAGTTATCAAGTGTTGCACGTATGTACATCGGAAACTTTCCTGGGATCATCCTTGCTGTACTTGGTTCACTTGTTGTTCACCTTGCAGTAATACTATATAGGAGCAACAGCGAGGTCTACGGCCACTGTGAAGGTACTGTCACTGTACTGTCACACTGAAGGTACAATGTACTGTCACTGTACTGTCACACTGTGAAGGTACAATGTACGGTCACTGTACTGTCACACTGTGAAGGTACAATGTACTGTCACTGTACTGGCACACTGTAAAAGTACTGTCACTGTAC
>JAOBRH010440601.1:0-10654 GCA_027575125.1 Umimayanthus parasiticus | reverse complement strand
GGGTTTCCGCGCGCTGGCGTTCGCGATGTATTTCCGTGGTTCGACGAACTCAAGAGGAAAAATAGGGACTACTCGCAGGCTAAGACTCGCTGATCATCGTATTTCGATAATGAGGGAAAGGTTGCGGTCATCTTTTTGGGTAGCAATAGGCGAATGCCAAACACTGAAAATGCATTCTCAAGTATAATTACTTTTAAGGGTCTCTATACTGGGTTTTGCTGGGTTATACTACGAAATAATATCTTTCTCTACAATAAAAACGCGCGAAATGCTGTCTAAGGCAATCCAAGGTTTCTCAAACTTTCCCGGGGAAGTATGCCCCCGAATCCCCTAGAAGTTTGCACCTTCACTGCCCACACTCTCCCTCCCCCCACCCACCCCTACCCTCCCCCTCACCACGAAAAATGCTGGATACGCGCCTGTATAAGCAGCGTGTTTGCTGGAGACTGTGTACTTATTAGAGATAGTGTGACTACTATATCTAATAAATTTTCTTGAGAATGTGCGATTATGTTATTGGAAACAGCGTTTTTACTGGAGACCGTACAATTATTAAAAGAGTACATGTTATTAGTTGTTATAGTGTACTCATCGTAGACAGTGCGCTTACTAGGGACATCGTGCTTTCTGGAAAGTGTATCTTAATAGAGACAGTGTGCTTGTATTAGGTACAGTGTATTAACCTGTAATCAGTACTGGAGTCAGTAAACCTATTAGGGACAGTGTGCGGTTTGCTGGATTGTGTTTACAGTGTATACAATGTACTTATTGAAGACAGTTCGCTTACTAGAAACACTGTGCTTTACTGGAAAGAGTGTGCCTATTGAATATATTACAAACGTCCAAGGGGGGGGGGGGGGTCCAATAGACCCCTCAAAGGTTTTTCCAACCTAAAATTTGAAGCGTTCAAGCAATCAAAATGAAACTTTCAGTACCTGTAGTCTACGTATGAACGCATATTTTAACGTTTATTGAATGACGTCATCATTTATAATTTACGCATAATTAATTATGCAAATTAAAGTTCGAAATCGAAAACTGTAAATTTTGGGGAGAATTTGTTTTAATTTCTTCGTTTAGACTCTATTATGAACTCTATTCCTATTTGAGGCTGCAAACACATGGTTTCTACTAATTTCAGTAAAGTTTGCTGCAGTTTTGAGCAAAATAAATTTTAAAAAAATCCAAGATGGCGGCCAAGATGGTGGACATGTTGTGAAACGACTGTTGCCATAGCAACAGTTCTCAATTAAAACTTGATTATTGTTATGGAAAGTAATTAGCTAACCCAAAGCTGCTTGCATGCCAAAGCTTGATCTTTCATGTGCAACCATTTGGAAAAGCTTTGGGTGGGGGGGGGTCCAAACGACCACACCCTCACTTGGGCTAATTTGTTACAGTAAATAGCTTGGTCGTCCGAGGGTTAAAAAAAACATGCTGTAAAGGAATGAAAGGCATACGATGCGAATTGATAAAGAAATGAGAGAAGAAAAACAATGTGAAAAATGAGTATCTAACCTATATAAAATCGTACGAATTGATTTGAAGGCGTATTCTCAATCACTATCAGACAACTAGTAAAAATAGTCCGTCTCACCTCTTCAGATCTCCGTACAGCATTCTCCCTTGATGCCAACCTCCCGGGCCGAAGCAGTCTTTGGAGGGTCCCTCAATAAGGTTTCCACTTGTTGCAGTCGGTACTAATGACATCATTAATAGTTCCAAACCGACCAATAACCGCTCTGACTGGAACTGAATTACATCTTCGCTTCCCATCATCCTAATGCCATAAATAAGACTTGGCAGTGTATAAAGATCATTTGTTTCCCGTACAATGCTTTCTGAGATAATCCATAAGAAGGATTCGTCTATCATTTTAAAGTCTTTCGCATACCACAGCAAAGTTTTAGCTAGTCTTGCGTCACAGTATAGAAATATCACGGGTCTCACGCTTGATTTAATCTGTAATAAAACTTGGTTGAGATGGTCATAGAACAAATTTGTTCTATCAATTGTTATTATGTGGGCATCAAACTCTTGATGTCTGCTGAAGTAAGAATGAGCGAGTCCATGTGAGAAGTCGTCACCAACAATGACAAAAATATCGGATCTGCCGGTGTATTTCAGAAGTCCCCAAACAACTGCAAATTGTTTGTCCTCCGAGGGCACTGTGCGAATAAACGTGTTGTATGTCTGCTAGATTGATGGAAAGAAAGGTTTAACATGTTATTACAGAACATTCGTCACTCTTGTATGGTCAGACACTGGCTATCAACGCTTCTATAGATCTCGATAAATATGTAGTAATACTGCCAAATATTTCAGTAGTGCTAGATACTGGTAACAGTAAATGAAACCGGCCAATTTAGAAATTTTGAATGGAATTTGTGTATGCTCTTTCAAAATGCATAAATGTATATAGGCAGAAATGTTGAAACTTCAACGTGTAGCTTGCAAAAGCAGACGCCTTTTCTTCCACTGGGGCTCAGGCCCCCAGACGAAAGAAAACGAGCATCTGCGATTTGAACCAAATATTTCTGTCCAAACGACCGTTAATTAATTTATGGTAAATAGCATTTGAACAGCTTCAAAATGGATGCTTATTCGATCTTCTTGCTGGATTTTGGCCTCGACAGCACAAACTTTGCCCGATGTTTTTTGCTGGACGTTTTGGGAAATTTATCTGTCTTTTGTGTCGATGAGTGTTGAGGGAACCCGATTAAGAAAGAAAAATCCTGCGATGATAGAGCGTGGGTCAAGTTCGTCAAGCCGATCGACTTTCCTTTTCGTTTAGATCCGGAGAAACGAGGGTCCAAAAACCGTCGAAATGTCTTTAAATTTGTATCAGGAAACAACAACGAGACATACCAGACTTCAAGTATAAATCAGAGTTTATTTTATTTAGTAGTTACAGAGATATCGGCCAGAGTCGAAATCACCACACAAAGTCTTCCAGCAGGTGGATACCGAACTTATGAGGCTGAGCTAACTGCCCTGGAAGTTTTGAGCACCGCTCGCAGGCTGCGAGTGATGCCATTCGGAATATTAACGATTTTCCATACCGAGTTGGAAGATTTACGAAAACATGTTCCCACACAAGAACTCGTACAAGGCAGTTGCTTGTTGTTCTTTCAAATTTTCTATCTTAAACTTCTTACAAACATTACCAACTGCAGAAGCGAACAGCTCTCTGTCAAAAGAAATTTTTGTTGCGGATGCTCTTTCATAATTTATTTTAATAAACCTTTGTAACCAATAAGAACGCGTCCCCGAAAATCGGGGGCTTAATAAACTGATTGGATGGAAATATTCGGTTCAAAACGCAGACGCTCGTTTTCTTTCGTCTGGGGGCCTGAGCCCCAGTGGGAGAAAAACCGTCTGCTTTCGCAGGCTACCCAACGTGGGGTTAGTATTATGTGTAACTTGGAAACGACTCAAATTCAACTGATGCGGATGAACAGAGCAAATGAATTCCCATATAAAGCTTGCAAATCAGCCGGTAAGTACAAAGATTTCTCGAGTGACTTCATTTGCGCATCGAAGTAAAAGGAAAATCGGTTTCTATATACACTTATGAATTGCTATTAAAAGCTACACGCGTTTCTTCATGGTTTGCGTATCAGTATTCTCAAAAAGACGATATACAAAGTATCTTTGGTACAATATAAAAAAAATGCATCTTTTGACGTTAATCAGATGACGTCATCAATCGTAATGTATGCCAAATTACTTATTATTAGTAAATTTAAAGTTTATTGCAAAAAATGTATGTTTTTCAAAAATGTCTTTTATGTTTTATTGTTGAAGGTCCTTTTGTTATTACACGAATGATTGCTGCAATCAGACAAAATAAGTGTTTAAAATTTGTTCGTTAGTTTCAAGATCATTAGACCTTTGCTATGCCTTCTAAAATCGTTTAAATTACGAATTCCACACTCTCACTACTTGTATATGGCGGAGCCAACACAGCACTACTGTGTTATTTAATTGTTTCTAAATGGAAAACGTCTTTTAACCTCTGAAGACAAACGTCAAACATTAAACTACGGTTTGTGGTTTGCGGAAATCACAACAAACGTGGGTGTAATTATTTGGAGTTAGCTAAACAAAAAGATCCTGGACAACACACTTCTTTCCGTCAGTCGAAACACTACCAAAAATTAATACAAGATAGCTCCGTGGCCTTTTTCTGTCTGAAGCTTGTTAACATGCTTGATACAAATCTACAAAACTATTGTGATGCACTAACAAACTAAAAACTATGCGATAGCTGATAACTCCGCGCACTGCTTCACTTTAAACCTACAGTTCTTGCGGGTATGTTAATAAAGAAAAAGTCGTCTTCGCTTAACATGCTAACTTAGAAAATGCAAGATTTTATTCCCTTCGCAAACTTCCTTGAACTAATATTCATTTAACAGATCAAACTTTACAAATTCTTTGTAATTCAAATACAAAAAATGGCAGCCGGATAATGAACCATTGTAAGGCCTTCCCAACTTTTTAATGCCAAATAGTAATTGTGTAGACAGTCAATACGAAACAAAGAAAAATGACCTGGACACGCATCTTTCAGAGTCTTGAAAAGCTTCTGCAAACTACCTTGTGCTAATGTAAAATTATAGAACCAGAAGTTTTGTAAATTGGCATATTTCGAAATTCATCAAAATCAGTTAAAACACCTCCTATTATAAAAATTTGACGTAATTAAATACTTTGAAATAACATATTGTAGGTATATTACCAAAGCAAAATGCTGTGGCCAAAACTTTTTCTCTTCATTCTTCCTTACTCAAATAAAATCAATAATCAGAACTGTTTTGAATTGAAGTTGTATTTTAAATACTCGGAATTATAAATAACTAGTAAATTTAAAATTAAGATTGAATTCGATTTGCAATTACTGAAGCCTCATTCTTATTTTTTTCCTGAGTTTTGGAGAAGACACTCGACCTGTCCTGACTGTGACAAAAAGACTACTGTAAAAGAAAGAAAACAAAGCATACAATAACCCAAGAAATAATTATTGAATCGAGGAATGACTACATCAAATAAATAAATTTTAACTATCGATTTGATTTAAATTATTTACATGCAAGCTGTTGTCATGAAATTTCTATAATTTTCAAGAGTTTTCAGGTGGCAAAAACCGGTGAATACTCGTATTGTATTTATGTCACAGTGCCCAGACATTTAGTGACAATAATACATGCATGGTTTTAACATGTGAAGAAATTAAGCAAATCTGAAAGTTTCTAGAAAATGAGGAAGGGACGCTGTGAATCACGTGTATTCACGCAGCAATCACATCTAAACTGGTGAGAAATGTTTCCATCGTTGTTTAGGTTGCCGGGGTTTTGATATTTGCATATTGCAAAGATAAACGAATTCAAAGTTATTGACCAAAGCCTTCGTTTGTTTAGTTTTATCTTTCAACTCTTTGCATGAGCCAATATACGAGAGATGTTTGCGCTAGCGAGAAAAGGTTGAACGCTGCAAACAATTGACATGTGAATGGGGAAACTCAAAAACCGTTTGCCTTCACATGCACTTTAAGACCTAATCCGCTAAGAGAAACGTTGAGTAAAACCAGCAATCGTTAAAAGTCACAACGCTCATAAGCGTCATAAATTGAGATTAGATAACATGAGCACCTGCTCTGTCTCAAAAATTTACAATTTCTAATTAGTAGTTGAGGTGTTCGGCCAATCAACGAAATATGTAAAAAAGTTTATGATAAAACTAAACAAAGTCGTAAATGTGTTTCCTGTTGTTAAAATAATCAATGATAATTCGCAAACTTATCTACGTGTAGTAAAGAACAATTTTTTGTCCTATTTTTCACTTCTGAATTTTGCATTAACGAAGTTTCGTTAATTTGCGAACTTAGCCGTTCCATAAGATTCTTTTATATGCAAACAAGGTGAAAGAAGTAAAACTTACATCGATATTGATTCAAACATAAACGAAATAAGGTTGGAGAGAATTATAACAATTATTTTCGATAGTTCTCGTTGTTTCTGCTTGCTTTGGATAAAAAGTCAAATCCATTTTTTTCGCTCAAGTTGTTCGATAGATTAACACCAATTTTCCGAACAAACGTTTTGCTGCGATCAATTTTTTTTCTCAGTTGAAGTACAATATCTTGCTTTCAAGACAGCACTTCGCAGTAAGAAAGCTTTTTGTTATGACAGATTTTGCCCAGTATGAAATTGTTTCTAGTAATATGGACTAAACACGGAAACAATATTAATATTATAAATCATTTTGCCTCGCAACCTTACTAAGATTTAAGTGTTAGAGTTGAATGTCAAGACGCTCAACGCACTAATTGAATAATTTTGTTTGAGAATATCAAGTTCAGTTGAAGTGATATTTGTTCATATGAACAATACAGTTATAATTTTTCCTTTACATTATGCAACCAGCTAAGTTCTTACTATACTATGGTACTAATACAAACGCAAACAAAACTTCACACTTTAATCCTATTGACATTAACTCAGTTCTGAGCATTACTCGACGCGAAAAGCTACTAAATATAACACTTTTGATTCTTCGATTATAACAATGATTAGGGACATAACACTAGAGTATCAAAATTGGAGAAAATTCAGCTCCCACGCCTTTTGTACAAAAATTCAACTTTAAAATATAAATAAGCTAAAATACTTACTCGTTCTGATAGCAGGGGATTGTCCGTTATTGTCCCAACCACTGGAATACAGAAATGCGAGGCCAAAGATGCAATAAACTGTGTTTTCTTTGCACTCGTTGTGTGTGTGATTATCGCTGTCACTTGTCGCTTGAGAATCCTTGAACAAAATAAACTTGGAATCCTCGAGATTGGCTCTTCACTGATAAAAATTACATCGATGTCCAGCTTTATTCCACCAGTATACATGTCGTAAAAGTCGTTGGTAAAATTTGATACCAGCTGAAGAAGCGCTGTCTGAAGTCTTGTATTTTTCTCGTCTATGAAAAGGCCAATTTTTAGCGTTCTCTCCTTCGTTTGACACCAAGTTAATTTCCAGCACAGAACAAGTGCTATAAACAAACCAAGAACGTTGATAAATTTTCGTTTGCTCATCAGCATGCGAAGTATAATATCCCCAGAATAATGCTTGATTATTTCCTCAAGAAACACACAGAGGGATAAGCTTGCTGCTGAACTGTGGACACAGAACGTCAGAAGTCATTTAAAACACACCAACTTGTCCGAAATCTTTGGGAAAAGTATCATCTTGGACTTGTCTTTTCCAAAACTGGATTTGACATCGCTAACGAAGATAGTCCTGAAAGTCGGAACAACTGCAGTGATATAGATTTGTTGATATGACAGTCAGTTTTCTATGTTAAGTTCAGTTCTCGTTTGTTGCTAGACGATAGTATGTAGTACTCAGTCTTCAAAGGTCAGCCAAGCCGTTGTTAATCAAACTACAAAGACAGTTTTAAAGAACCTAATAAAAAACCACTGATACTTAGGAATTATTCTAACTTCTAACTTCTATTGTACATACGTTTCAAGTGTGTTCAACTGTTGACTAAAATCAAACTTTCCGTGTAGACCAAGCCAAACTGATAATTTGTTGACAAAGACACGAAATTAGTATCAAAAGGAAAGTAGGAAAACCCTATCGTGAAGAACATTGCGTGAACGACAAGAAAAATATGACTGTATCCAGTCCACTTTTCAATAACAGGTCACTATTAATAATACTACAACCATCGCACAGCAGCTAGTGTAAACATGGCAAAAAAGCAATAAGCAATTTTTATTAAAAACTCATCAGATTGGAATGAAGTTATCGACCACAAGACAATTTTAGTACTTTGGAAAATGTAATACATTTTTATAGTACAAAGATCTGCTGCGATGCGGTCATGAAATGCACGTTCCTCGTTCAACGTATTTTTTAGATATGTTTCCTGCTGTATTTATGGGACTTGGCCCGCTTTAATGGGTTTCTTGCGAGACAAAATAATATATTTTTACCTGTCACCACCTAGGTGGCAGTTAACCAAAGAATGCCGTCGGTTTGTCTCGCAAATAGCAATGGGAACGTTGGAACATAAAATCGAATCATTTACATCTAGACTCTACATTTTTTTAAACCGGTTCAAAAATAAATAAATTCTTAGTGACTTGACAAAAATCTCAATTAGGATTAAGAACTTCGGTAACTACAGTTTGAACTAAGCCTAGACCTTTACACCATGAAGTCACTGATAACTGAGATATTCCTGATATAAGACGTTGATTTCAAATTTTTATTGGTTATCTTAATACTGGTTCAGCTGAGGATTATATTTCTTTGCTGTCATCGTCCTTTATAAATGTTTTCAAACATTTTCTTCTTGTTTAAAAAATACTCTTTGCTTTTATTTCCAGTCGTTTCATACTTTAACTAGTTTCGTGTTCCTATTGCATGATATATCACTTACTTAGCATTTGTTTTGTATTTTGTCTTTATTCAGTTTTTACTAATTTAGCTTCTGTTAGCATCTAGTTAAGAGTATTATTCTGGCAGCACAGCCGGATCAACATTATGCAGTTCAAGAAGTCACTCATTTTTCCTATAGTTCTAAAAGCCTTTAAAAGCATTTGAACGCATATGCAGCGTCTCCAAGGCAAAATATCGAGAGCCCAGTATGACTTATTAAACTCTAGTGCTTATAACATTAAAGAAAACAAATCCTATTTTAGTATTTAGCCAGGTAAATATTTTCCTGAGAACAAAAGTATTTCTTACAAAACCTGTGGTTATCATACACCCCAATCCGCCCAAAGATGAAAATATTAATTAATATGTAATCATAAGCTGTGTTCATTTTGAGAAAAGGAGTTTTTAACTACCAAGAATAAAGTAAAATACTTACACGGAGCACTGACCAGCATAGTATGACTCTTCTGTCAATTCTTAGAGAGCATGGCGCATCGTTTGGATATCTGAAAGAACAACAGCAGATCAGTTTTCTGTTGCGAGATCTTAGCACAAATTGATCGCTATTTTTCTCAACCCAGTTTTTGTGTTAATATTTACTTTCTGACTTCTCGACGAATTGTCGGAGCTTGTCATACGCAAAATTAAAGACAGCTCACTAAGAATTTTCGCAGATTATTAGAGCTTGATGTTAAAAACTAAGACAAAGCCTAGCTCGACAGCTGCTCAGTGGAGCATGTGGAGAAACCACTGCTTAATGGGTAGTTAATATCTCGTTCTACCAGCTAATGCAATAACATCGACGTTCGCGGTCGATTCGGGGTAATCAAAGAATAGCAAAATGTTCTATGTTATAATTGGTCGAGAACAATGTAATTAGATGTAAAGAATCAAAGGCAGTACAAAAACTCGCCATCACACTGCTGAAAACTGTGATTGACTCTGATTGGCTAAGAGAGAAGCTGGCGCGTGAGTGGAGTCTGGATACAAACTCTCCAACCAATGGTATAGGGTTTGATGGATCTGAAACCAATTGCAGAATTGCACACATTCTAGGTATCCTACTGATGATCAGTTACTGATTTCATTTTTATTTTAGCGACATCATAGTTGTTTGTGCAGTTTAAATTTCTTATAGCGATACTTGGCGTGTCGTCATCCATTGCCAACCAGGTTTCCATTGGTTGTTGGAACAAAGCAGTCTTTTCAACTATTGCAATACTCGGATGCGTGCGACCTATTAGAACCGATTGTACCTAAACTCGCCCATCGAGCGTCTGTTGAAGGTGAAAATTGCTAAACTAGGGTTAGGCGTGACGAATTGTAGAATATGTATTTCCAGAAATGCACAAAAGGTGAAGAAGTGTATGGAAAATAAAACAACCCAATAATTTGAAGTCCATGGCTCGCCAACAAAAGATACTTAACCCCCTCCCCCTCCCCCACCCTCCTCTTCCCCTTTAAAACCACGTTTCCTGCCCTAAACGTTTTACGTTTAATCGTCGATTGGCTATTGAATTGAAGCTCGATCGTCGATTGGCTATTGAATTGAAGCTCCCGAATTTCGAATTTCCTGCTCGATTTCGAATAGAAAACTGCAAATCTTACAAAGGGCAGTTGTTCGGTGACAAAACATTCATTTGTGTTATGTTTCAAGCTTCTATCGACCTGTGGTCAATTCTTTGTTGCGGACGTTACATTTTAGACAATTTTCTGACGTTGTTTTTGTTCTAAGTTTATCACAAAAGATTTTTAATTTTTTTAATTATTGGCTATACATATTGTTCAAATGATAACAAAACCAGCTTCAGCTAAAGTGCGATTTTAAACTGGGAAACACAATGGAAAATAAATGCAACACATGTGTTGCGCGGGACGTTACATCCATTTTCCCCACCTTTCTCTGAGGCATTACATCAGTTTCAGACTTAATTCCTGTGAATTGAGAAAAACTGGAAACTTAAGCTGTTAACACGCTTCTAAGTTTAGGTCTAGGGCCCATCTTGTCCATACTGCAATTTCAAATCACTTTGTTAATTTTCAGTGAAAACATAATATGTGTTGTCGAGGACGTTACGATGGCTGTCGCGGATGTTACACGGTACCAACTGCAGAGCTAGAACATACAATAATTATTTTAAAATAGAATTCTCCATAACGATAAAATGATTTAAAATGAGGCATTAACACAGTTATAAATGTTTTAAAAA
>JAOBRH010440490.1:0-10657 GCA_027575125.1 Umimayanthus parasiticus | reverse complement strand
ATGATACTGTAAAGAGAAGATCGATGTTGATAAACTTGCTGGTGCTGAAAGGGTCAAAGAATGGCTAGTCACAGCAGTCAGCATATCAACTATAGTGTAAGCTCGCAGCACTTAACTTTCTATTAGAAACTTCTAGTATACACATATATACCTGTCTGTCTGTCAAGGTGTGAAGCCATTTGAGAAAAGGTTGTTGACCTGTGAGGATCGCAAACATGATGCTTTGTGTGAGGCTTTCGTGCTTGGTATTGCAGATGTCAACGTTTTCCGAAACAGCTATAAATACATTTGAAATATGGTTCCACAAAGAAAACCAAAACGGGGGACTTACGCGCCAAAAATCACAGTTACCTATAAATGATGTTTGAAAGAAGAAAAGATAACTGACAAGCAGATGGTAAAACAGAACCGCCGAATACACCGAGACAAGTAATTTCTGTGCCGAGTATTTTATCTAGACCCGCTCAGTCTTACTTGCGTTTATTACTTAAAAAGTTTGGGGGCGTCGACAAAGCAAAAAAATTCTGCTTAACGTCCAACGGAGGTAATGGTAAAAATTTAAGGTAAAAATTTAGGGTAAAAATTTTTTGAACTTAGTTAAAATAAAGCAGTTTTTTTTCCTGAGAAAACATTGTTCCACTTTTAATGGGCACGTTGTTAAATCATAAAACAAACCTAATCCACGGACTGAAGTCATAGAACAGAGCAGTCCAATTTTTCATATAACGTACCGCTGTAGCCGGTAAACTGTAAAGTCGATATCGTCGTGACCATGAAATCTATGCTTATCCAACTTTTGACCTGATGCTTCTTGTAAAAACTTTAGATAATGAGTACAAGTTACTTCGAAATCCTAGGTAAACATCGTTATAAAACTTTATCTCAAAAACTTAACAGAAGACTGTAACGACATTTATGAACTACTACAGCAACATGCGGCCATGTTTCACGCCGTATTTGCGATACTACAGCAACATGCAGCCATGTTTCAAACCGCATTTGCGATACAAACTTTAATAAACAGCGTAGTTTATATGGTCTAGATCTGTGCAATGTTAATACACATATGTTTAATATGCAAAGTATAAAGTGATTTAAAAGTAAATGTATGGAGTGGACGTTAAGAGGGGAGGGGGAAGGGGTTGCAGCTTAACGTCCAGTGGACGTTAATGTTACCGTTCACCTTAAGCGGTGTTTTCAGTTTTCCCTATGTAACTCGTTAATACGCATCGGATACCCACAAACCTATATATCAATGGAAAGCTTATGCAATTATCTAAATGACGGTGTAAAGATTGTTTAAAAATTTTGGTTTAGAAGCAAATGCGAGCATCATATTTCAAACTGTTTATTTCACTTCTAGACGTCAATGCATATGCGGCTGTCAGTTTCAATTTCAACCGTTTTTAGTTTGTTTGTGAGTTTCAGCACAATTTTCACTCTTATTCCGTCCTGGGGATTTTTAATTGTACGCATTATTGATTTTCTGCAGGCATTTGAAGAAAACTCCCTATTTGCAGCGTATAAAACTGCACTGATTGAGTCTATTTATATTTCATAATCCGCAAAGGTTGCCCATAACGCGAATACATGTGTAGTGCAGGTGCCAATTATTTTAAAAAACAAACAATTTAAAAGGTGCAGCTACAAGTACAGGTGTAGACCAAACAAATAAAAGTGAAACAAAAAAGACAAAAAATGGTCAGTGATAGAGGTAGTCGGCCAGGGCTGATTTAAATGATTCAAGAGTCTCCTGTTCAATCAGCTCGTCAGGCAGTCCGTTCCATTCTTTGACTGTTTTTATGAAGAAACTATATTTGTAGGTATTGCTTTTACTGCCTAAGTTAATAAAGGGCTTTGGATGGAATGATCGCGTGACACGGGTTTTCTTTTGTAAGTAGTTTGGGATTTGGACTGGGCAGCTATGACCATTAACGATTTTGTACATCATTGTTAAACGTGACATTTGTCTCCTTTTGAGTCAAAAAATAGTTGGAGCGGAATTTCAAATGAACTTGCCAAATTTGACGGCATGAGGTTAAAAATTGAGGGAGCATTGATCCTTTGCATTGTCGCTGTTTTAGCTAAAACATGTCTCGAGAAATTCACTCCAAGTGCGCCGCACATGTCTCGAGAAATTCACTCCAAGTCCGCCGCACGTCATACAATTTTACTTCCGGTAAAAGTTTCGTTCGTCATATCTCGCAAACTATTAGACGTATTGAAAAACATTTTTTTTTACTTGAAGTCCATTTAATGAACATTTATATTCTGCCAAAATCTCAATTTCGAAATTTTGATTCGTTCCAACGTGAACGGTAACCTTAATCAAACTTTTTTTAATTTGTCGACGCCCCCTTAATAAATTAATTTAATCCACACGCTCTAATCTGTTTCCAAAACATAACTTCTATAAACTGATACAATTTAATATCAGCCCAGTTTGCCTCAGTTATTCTCCTAATAGTGTCCTGTGATACAGTGGTCACATTGTAGGGTGGAGTTACTTTGAGTTGCCTAATGTTTCTACTCGTCACAATGTTGATAAAATGTGGTAAGCGTTTGTGGAGTATTTGAAGATACAGGTCGAAATGTTCCAACAGACCAACGCTAGCATAATACAATTTAATATTGCTCATGGCTTTTTGAAGCGCTTTCCTACTTCCAGTCTTACAGTATTTGTCTGGGCCACAGAAAAAGCGAGTCATGGCGTTGTTTTGACAGCCTCGATGCTGGTTCTCGAAACATTCCTCTATAGTTTCGTTTATTCGTCCGGACTCAATCAACTCTCGGATTCGTTTTATTGGCCTGTCTTTGCTGCGATGGATGTAGAAATAGTGGGACACGAATCTCTTGATGGGATGGCGGACATGATTGATATAGGTGTGAGTGTTCCAAAGCTGGAAATCATTCCTAAAATAGAAGTGAGCTGCGAAAGCCATTCGTGGCAAACGGCGAAGCAGGCGTTTTGCCACCGTGGGTACAATGCCCGGGTAGGGGTAGGAGTTGCCAGTCTCGTACCAGTCCTCCGTGGAAGCTGCATCCAAACATTAATTGGCGAAATTATATCAGTGGTCTGTTTTTTCTTCTGCCCACATTCTGACTTGTGGTTTCAGCATACTGGGTGTTTTCTTTGTAGCCGCTAGATTTGAGAGTATCGCGTGTGAAGCTCTGTTGAATTCCTCCAAGTTGTATGCCGAAACCAAAAGTCAGAATGTGGGTAGAAGACCAAGAAATATAATTTGGTTTAGCTCTTCCTATACATGTAGCCATAGTTATAGTGCGGATATCGAAAAAAAATGCCGCAAAATGTCCCTAAAGCTACATGTAATTGATAAATACTTCTCAAAATCATGCATTCTCCACAAAATCCTCAGCCAGAACATGTCAAGGTTAGCTTAAAACAGTTGTACAAGCAACATGCATAAAAATTAATCAATAAACACAATGAAAAAATCCTAAATGAAACCCACAACGTTAATTCCGACGGCTGCAACTACAGGAAAAGGAATTCATGTCCCCTTGATGGTGTGTGGCCAGCCTAAGATTTGTATTGGTTCAGCAACTGAACACTCCCTAAAGACCGGCTACATGTAGATTTAACAACCACAAGATTTGTTTTAACTATTGTAAACACTCACGCAGCACTTGCCTCTCCAAATGTATCTGGGAGCTCAAGGATAAGGGAACTGATCATCACGGAATCAAATGATCAATACTTAAGCGAGTGAGCCCCTACTCTGGAAAGGCCTCCTGCTTCAATCTGTGCCTTGCTGAGAAACTGACAAGTCTGTGCTACTTTTAAAACAAGACATCAGAACTAATTACTAAATTGTCACCATGAACAAATATTACGCAGCCAAATAAACTTGGTTAACAAAGAAAAACAACTCACCTGAATAGAAACTGTAGTTCATCAAATGTCCCATGTCATTCATTAAATTGTTAGTCGTTGTACTTCCAGTCTTGGGCACACGATTATACAACAAAACTTGGGGGTTCAGCGGGTCACATCCCACAGGCTGACCAAACACTAGCAACCCATTTGCTTGTTTCAATATCATAGAATCCGTGTTATCACTAGGTTTTGAGGAGTTGTTAACCAGAACAAGATTAGGAATTTCCCTTTTCTTTGTGGCTTTTACTCTTTTTGGACTTTCACTGGTATGTAATGGAGTCAGCTCCTGGTCTAACTCATCCCCTGTAAGTAAGTACTGCTTGTCCTGCTTTGTTTGCACAGAAGATGAAACCAATGGTAAAATATGACTCATTTGGCCGTTCAGAAAACCTACAGTCTGCCGCTTGAGTGTCTGCAGACTTTCAAAATAGATGACAAACATGAACGATGCAATCATAAGCAGGACCAACAGCGGGAAATACCGTCCAACGAGAGTCCTCATTTTACATCACTTCCATCTGCCCTGCTAAAACAAAACATACTGTATTATTTTATTTCAATAGTAATAATCCAAGGTTCTTCACTGATGTTCAAAAAAGACAAAAAAAATATGAAAAACAATACGGCAAAATGGAATTAATCAAATATTGATGATGAAGATAGAAGGATAAATAAGTAGTCTTACAGGACTTACAGGTATATATAATATATACTTCTGTATAAGTTGAATGCATGTATAAATCGAACCCCATTTTTAAGCCAAAATTGACACTTTTTTAAACTGCGTTTTTTCAACTATTTTCATTAATTAAACAGAAAAGATATTAAAGTATTTTTTAAAAAGCTTACCGTAATAAAATTGAAAATTTTTCAGTGTATGATTTTTAATTTACAATTTTCAAAATTGAAAATTGTAAACTGAAAATTGAGAGAAAGACATGGATATGAGCTGTTTGCCTCAAGTGTGTGTGGGCAAATCCAATGTACAGCATTATGCGTGAAGTGTGTGATCAGGATCTGGAGCAAGCATTCAGTTTCATTTTATCACAGCAGCCACTATAAAACGCTCGTGAATACAGGATTCAATCTCCTCAGTTGATTTCTTCTGCTCCGTGACTCCTTTTGCTTTAGCCAATTTAGGCATTTTCTTGCAATCTGGTCAGGTATTACACTTTCTCTCTCATGTATAAGTCAAGGTCAATTTTTTAGGTCAATTTTCACCTCTTAAAAGTTTGACTTATATACAGGAGTATATAGGGTATTATTAGAACAGTAAAAATACAGCTAGTGAACAAGTGAGTGAACTGTGTATAGTGACATCTGACACAATTTACCTCAAATATTAAAAATGTTACTGGTACTAACTACAGTATTATTGGAAACTTTAATCATTATACAGTACTAATATATATCTCTCAATTATGATACGTAAAAATATTTCAGTAATTACAACAACATATTAAATAGTAATAAAAACAATCATGGCTTTAGTACAGTTATCCCATTACAAAATCAATTATTCATCTGTAGTGTCAGGGCCGTAGCTAAAACTCAAAATTTAAGGAGGGCATTTGCCCTTCCTGCTTAATGCTTCCTACAGCCCTGAGTGTGATAAAAAAAAAAAGATTTAGTAGTCCATAATTTCCACAGTTAAATTAAGGTCATTTTAAAAATTCATCGTCCACTGAGATCCACAGAGATTTGTTACCTCCTCATCCACCTCAACACCACCCTCCCCTTCCTTGACACTATTTAGGGGTGCTTGCCATGAGGCTTAATGCATCATGGGTAATTAATCAGGGCAAGAATTATGTACAGTGAATAAGTCAGCAAAATGAGGTTTTTCTGCCAAGCTTTTCATTTTTAGAGAATGAAAATAATTCAAATGTTTTAAGGACACACTAGCCAATAATGTGAATGGTTGCATCTTGTCACTGACTCCATACAATTGCTTGTAAAGCTCCTGTGGAAATGAGTCAATGCAAAGTATTTTGAAAAGTATAAAGGATGCTATAAACTGGATAATGTTAATAACTTCCATTTTAAGTTGCATCATTGAAATACTTGCAAACCTGTTTGCAAACAATAGACCAGGATACCAGTCATTTCGTGCCATCACCAATTCGCCCCAGGTCATTTTGACCCACTTCCAGTTTCACCCAAGACGTTTCGGCTCACACTATTTTTATCACTTTTGAAACTAAAATTTGTAGCACAACAATCCAACATTATTTTCTGAACAATACCTTTTCAGTTTCTGAAGTTGGCAGGTAGGCAGACAAGGCAGGATGAACAGATTCATTGTGTAGCATCAAGCATCAATTTTTGCAAGACTTAGACCTCACAGTGTGGCCCCAATTGGATAAGTTGACTGGATTGTTTTGAATAATTACTGAAACATGTCTTCATTGTTTAGTGCAACAGAGCAGTCAAATGGGCTGTAGTTTTTTCTCAAGGCCATTTAAGAAAATGAGGGCTGACACTCCAATGATATCAACGTGGGACAAGTGACAACATAAGGCGATCACTTGAATGTGTCTTGATATCATTCTTTAACATTTGCAAAACATACATTATTCTTGCAAATGTTGGGATATTGGTCAATCTCTCAACTTGAAGCTATTGTTCTTAGATGAAATAATAAATGATGACTTTTGACATGGGCCGAAATGACTTAGGTTGAACTGGAGGTGGGTTGAAATGACCTGGGGCGAACTGGTGATGGGGCGAAATGACCAGTAACCAATTTGGTCAGTTCTCATCTAGTTCGCAACCTCACCAGCCTATAGATTGGACAAACTTACTTTTACTCCACAAGAAGTCTAGAGTATGAAATGGAAAAGTTCGGGAGAATTCGTCGAAAAATCTTATTTCGCTCACTCATTCACTCCCGGGGGGGGGGTTCCTTGGGTCAACTTTTGCCGGATATGTGCCACTGGCCTCTCAGAACCCCTACCCCATTATAGTCTATTCTGTGGCCAGCTATAGACCCCATCTTAGTCACTTTTGAGCAAATACCATTGTGATTTCAAGAACGGAGTTCAATGCGAGCCGACTCTTAAATATTAAAACAACAGCAGGTGCCATTTTTCAACCGCGAATCTTCCTATTTTTAAATCCCGGCTTACCAGAATTTTCTTATTCCATAAATCCCGAAAATTTGCGACCCCATTCTAGTAACTCTACTAAAAATGTGACCCCATTATAGTCAGTCATGTTGTGAAAATGCGACCCCATCCAGCGGCACATCCCCAGTAGTCTTTTACTAGGAAGTACCCCCCCCCAGGCATTCACTGTAAATCTTGCCCTGATTACCCACGATGCATCGTCAAGCGCGAAAAGGTCTAAAAATACTTTTTTCATCCAATGGAATTATAATATAATAGTCAGAAGCTCAAAAGTCTTGAGCTTCTGTAATAATTTATTGCGTTGTTAGATATCGCTGCATTGTCACAAGTTAACTTTTAAGATATACGAATACATAAAACAAGCATTTATATTTTGATCTATATTGCGTAATATTGAACAGGTAGTGATAACTATTTCTAATTTTATAGCCGTCTACTGATCGGTATTAGAGTGATCTAAATAAGCATGAGGCTGAGCGAACTAAATCGAACATAACTCAGTGACAATTCCACGACCACACTGTTTTAATTTGATGGAAAGCAATCTAAATTGTTGCTATTGAATTCCTTATTTATCGCAATGGACTTGCCTTTCGCTCGTTGCTGACTGACAATTCTTGATCAGCTGTTGTATTGTGTATCAGTATTAAACCTGTGCATTTGCCGAACGTTCCGCCATTTTGGACGTAGTCACGCGGAAAATGAGCCTGGGTCCAAGTACGCCGCATGCTCTTGTTGCTCCTTGTAGCCACAAGTCGAATCGCAGAAATTTTTTCAGGATATTTTAAAATGTCTGTAAATGTTTTTAAAACAATAGCGCCGAAGGTCAAAGGCGCAAAAGAGCCTTGAGCGAGCCCGAACGAGGAAGAAAAAGGCGAGTCGACTTGTATCACTTGCAGCGTGCCAAAAATCACCCTTTTGCGGCCATTTTGTTTTTGTTTGCACGCCTTGCTTTCATTGAAAACTAGAAGTTACTAATGGTAACGAGGAGTGCTGCAAACTACTATTAAAGCCGAAAAAAGCAATGAAGTAGGATATACATACTGTATATCTCACATACAGTACTTTACGGTAAACAGAAAAGGTAGAAATATATGGTTATATAAGTTTTATAGTACATTCTTTTTTCATCAAACCATTCAACGTGTAGAACATTTGTCCTTCTGCATTGCTTTGTGACGATATTGTATCTTTAACGGACAGTACATTTCCTAAGTAACGCACTGGTATTGATCTTGTACATATAAAATTTCTGTACTGATTATTATAAGTTTAATATAACAACAAATCACAATAATGGTTTTACTTGTTGGATTGCATTTGGCAAGGCTCAGTTTCATCAAAATGTCCAATCTATACATTTATAAGTGATTTACAGTGTAAAAGTTTACAGTATCAGTAATTGTAAAATTGGTCCTGTTACCTAGCCCCTCCATTAAACTCGTCCCTCTTGCCTTTTTATTTACTTCCCTAACCACACACAGATTCTCCGAAAACCCTAGCCTTGGGGCCCACCCCCTTCACCATTGCAGCAAACAGTAACATCCAGTCGGCCAGGACAACTTTTGTCATATAATTACTTATTTCTTCCTCTCTCTTTTTTTTCAACTAACTTCTTTATGAAACGAATTCAAAATAAATCACAAAGACGTGAAAATTCACAGCACTAATTCACTCGAATATTGCAAACATCTTAATCTTTGACCTTGGCTTTGATGATGTCTGTTGATATTTGCTGTTGTCTACCATTTGAATTTGATAAAACAGCTAAACAAACAAACAGTCTGACTCTAAGTCCTTGTTGACAGTTGCAATTTGTTGACGCTATTTTCTGTACTCAACCTCTTGGTGCTATATTTGTTCTATACATACCAAAGCAACTATGCTGGATATTTTTCCACGTTCTCTACGCATTTTATTCTTTGATAATAAAATCAATCAAGACAACGTTTTTCTTAATCTCGCACATAGCGAAATGAAACAGTTTTATCCTTGGGTATTGCAACACGTTTAACCTGATAACGCACGTACAATCCAGTTTCAGTTTTGATTTGGTTCCTGATTTAAGCACCTATCAATGTTTAGCCCGAGGGGGGGGGGGGAGGCGGGGTAGGTGTGGGGTATTTGATGAAACTTGTCCTCCCTAGCGTGGGGAATTTGACTGGGAAGTTCGTCCCCATGGTCGGGCTATTTGGATGGGCAGGAGTAGAAGACCTGGACCAAGTTTGTTTTGCAGCAAGTGTCAGAGTATCAGGTGAGTGTCTTTTCACAATGTTTTCTCATTGAAAATTGTTTAGATTGGTATGTTGTTTGCCTATAAAACCTTGCAGAGAGTGTATAACGGACACTGCTATTTTTTTGTATGAGTGGAAGTAATTAATTTGTTCGATTCTTTGTCACTCAAATTATTGCGAGTTGCTTTCTATTATTAAAGCCCGCTACGATTCACCTTAAGGCACAGTCCCTTTTTCCAAAAAATCTTGCTCAGCACTTTGCCGATTTCGCGATGATTGCGAATGAAGAGGCAGTAAGGACTGCTTTTGTGAACTGTGCCACAGGCGATCACAAAGATATATAATGCATCCAAATTGACGGCAGAGCAGATAAAGGCCCTGTTCACGAAGAAGTGCAATACTGGTAGACGGAACGTCACCTTGAGACAAAAGATTTAGCTACACTCGTGTCAACTATAAAAACAATGGTGCAAGCTTCACAAACAGAGTAGAGCTTCAGAATAGCTGTTTAGCACTGGGACATGGAAACAATTTCATGCCGTCATCGCTTAATAGTTCCTGTGTACAATATGGAAAGGTCAATGAAGAGATCCTGAAATCGAGCATGGATTTGGAAATTGACGTTTGTATTAGCCGCGTTGACAAGTGCCCATGTGCTTTCAAGAACGGCTATCAATTTGTACAAGGGTGCTTGCAGCATGAGCGAGTGGCTGTTAAGACCTTTATCAAAGGAACAAGAAAAGAAAAAGAGCTTTTGAAGAGTGAAGATTCTGAGTTGTGTGTAAAGATAAAGTCAGTGTGGGAGTTGCGAAAGATGCATGTGATATGATGTCCTCCTTCCCAGTGTTTTATCTACGCTGTTGTTACCAACCTGATTGCATCCATCCCATATGCAGAGCTCAAAAGCCACAAGAAAGACTCTGGTATTCAGATGGTCCCCATTTGTCGTTCCTGCCATTACCGACTCCATATCCTGCTAGGCCATATGGCCACGGCTTGTAAAGAATGCAAGCCCGATCAGTTGGAAGAGTTGGCAAATATTGACGATGTTGCTCCTAGTAACAAACCCCATCCCAGGTATAATAGCTGATGCATTCAAGCAGCATAAGGAGATACCTTCTGAGGCTGGACTGTCTGATTTGACAATCAAAGTTTTTCTCCATCCTGACGAGGTTCAAGTGTGGCTAAAGCACGTACAAAGTGTGTCAGAGAACAGGAAGGAGCAAGGAAGGCAGCCCAAAAGAGGAGAAAGGCGTGCTGAAAAGTAACTGTTTTGAGTAGTTGTTTTTTGAACAGCCACTTTATAATATTAGTTTTTTAGAGTTGAGTTTTATAGTATGACTCATATTCGAATTCCTTTATAGTACTGATCCTTGTGGGACGCCACATGTAATATC
>JAOBRH010440267.1:0-17674 GCA_027575125.1 Umimayanthus parasiticus | reverse complement strand
TAACGTCCCTGTCCACGGACGGTGTGGCGAAAGAAGGTCGCCGAAAGTTCAACCCTCGACCAGGCCGGGGCTTGAACAAGGGACCTCCTGGTTGGCAGTCAAAGATCTAACCAACCGCGCCAACCTCGCACACACGGACGAAAATGGTTCTATTCGGGCAAAAGTGGTTGTATTAGGGCAAAAGTGGTTGTATTGGTGCAAAGTGGTTGTAATCGGGCAAAAGTGGTTGTATTTGTTCAAAGTTCTTGTATTCGGGCAAAAGTGGTTGTAATCGGGCAAATGTGGATCTTTTCGGGAAAAAGTGGTTGTATTTGGGCAAAAGTTGTTGTAATCTGGCAAAAGCGGTTGTATTCGGGCAAAGGTGGTTGTATTCGTGCAAAGTGGTTGTATTCGTGCAAAAGTGGTTCTCGTCAGGCAATAAGGTTGTATTCGGGCAAAAATGGTTGTATTCGAAAAAGGTGGTTGTATTTTGGAAAAAGTGGTTGTATTCGGGCAAAAATGGTTCTGTTCAGGTAAAAGTGGTTGTATTCGGGCAAAAGTTGTTGTATTCGGGCAATGTGGTTGTATTCGGGCAAAAGTGGTTCTATTCAGGCAAAAGTGGTTATATAGGGGCAAAAGTGGATGCATTTGGGCAAAGTTGTTCTATTCGGGGAATAGTGGTTGTAATCAAGCAGAAGTGGTTGTTTTCGGGCAAAAGTGGTTGTATTCGGGCAAAAGTGGTTCTATTCGGTCAAAAGACGTTTTTGTACAAAGTTTGTGTTTTCGGTCAAAAGTGGTTCTAATCCGGAAAAGTGGTTTTATTCGGTCAAACGTGGCTGTATTCGGGTAAAAGTGGTTGTGTTTGGCCATAGTAGTTCTAATCGGGCACAAATGGTTCTATTCGGACAAAGTTGTTGTACTTGGGCTAAAGTGGTTGTATTCGGGCAAAGTGGTTGTATTCGAGCAAAGTGGTTGTATTAGGGTAAAAGTGGTTGTATTCGTGCAAAAGTGGATATATTGGGGCAAAAAGGGTTGTATTCGGGCAAGATGGTTGTTTTAGGGCTAAAGTGGTTGTATTAAGGCAAAAGTGGTTGTATTCGGGCAAAGCGGTTGTATTCGGGCAAAAGTGGTTGTATTCGGGCAAGGTGGTTTTATTCGGGCAAAAGTTGTTGTATTTGGACAAAAGTTGTTCTATTCGGGGAAAATTAGTTGTATTCAAGCAAAAGAGGTTGTATTCCGGAAAAGTGGTTGTATTCGGTCAAAATGGTTGTATTTGGGCAAAGTCGTTGTATTCGGGCAAAAGTGGTTGTATTCGGGAAAGTGTTTTTTTTCCGGCAAAAGTGGTTGTATTCGTGTAAAATGGTTGTATTCGCTCAAAAGTGGTTATATTCGGGAATAGTTGTTGTATTCGAGCAAAAGAGGTTGTATTCGGATAAAGGTGGTTGTATTTGGGCAAAAGTGGTTGTATTCCGGCAAAAAAGGTTGTATTCGAGCATAAATGGTTCTAATTGGGCAAAAGTGGTTGTATTCGGGCAAAAGAGATTGCATTCGGGCAAAAGTTGTTGTATTTGGGCAAAAGTGGTTGTATTCGAGAAAAATGGTTGTAATCGGGCAAAGTGGTTGAATTCAAACAAAAGTGGTTGTATTCGGCAAATATGGTTGCTTTCGGGAAAAGTGGTTGTATTCGGGAAAACGTCGTTGTGTCCGGGCAAAGTGGTTGTATTCAGGCAAAAGTGGTTGTATTCGGGCAAAGTGATTGCATTCGAGCAAGAGAGGTTGTATTCGGGCAAAAGTGGTTGTATTCGTGCAAAGTGGTTGTACTCGGGCAAAAGTGGTTGTATTCGGGAAAGTGGTTGTGTTCGGGCAAAAGTGGTTGTATTCGGGCAAAGTGGTTGTTTGAAGACAAAAGTGGATGTATTCGGGCAAGGTGGTTGTATTTGGGAAAGTGGTTGTATTCGGGGCAAAAGTGTTTGTATTCGGGCAAAGTGGTTGTATTCGGTCAAAAGTGGTTGTATTCGGGCTAAACTGGTTGTATTTGGGAAAAAGTGGATGTATTCGGGAGAAGTGGTTGTATTTGAGAGAAAATGCTTGTATTCGGGCAAAAGTTGTTGTATTCGGGCAAAAGTTTATGTATTCGGGCAAAGTGGTTGTATTCGGACAGAGTTGGTTTTATTCGGGCAAACTGGTTGTAAGTGGGCAAAAGTTGTTGTATTCGGGCAAAAGTGGTTGTAATCGGGCAAAAGTTGATGTATTCGGGAAAAGTGGTTGTATTCGGGCAGAAGTGGTTGTATTCGGGCAAAGTGGTTGTATTCCGAATAAAGTGGTTGTATTTGGGCAAAAGTTGGTGTATTCGGGCAAAGGTGGTTGTATTCGGGCAAAAGTGGTTGTATTCGGGCAAAAGTAGTTGTATTCGGGCAAAATGGTTTTATTCCGGCAAAAGTTGTTGTTTTCGGGAAAGTGTTTGTATTTGTGCAAAAGTGGTTGTATTCGGGTAAGGGTGGTTGTGTTCGGGCAAAGTTCTTGTATTCGGGCAAAAATGGTTGTATTCGGGCAAAGTGGTTGTATTCGGGCAAAAGTGGTTGTACTCGAGCGAAAGTTGTTCTATTCGGAAAATAATGTTTGTATTCGGGCGATAGTTTCTGTGTTCAAGAAAGGTTGTTGTATTCGGACAAAAGTGGTTGTATTAGGGCCAAAGCGGTTGTATTCGGGCAAAAGTGGTTGCATTCGTGCAAAGTGGTTGTATTCAGACAAAAGTGGTTGTATTGAAACAAAAGTGGATGTCTTCGGGCAAAGTAGTTTTATTCTTGCAAAGTGGTTATATTGAGGTAAAAGTGGTTGTAATCGGGCAAAAGTGGTTGTATTAGGGTAATAGTGGTCGTATTCGGGCAAAAGTGGTTCTATTCGGGAAAAAATGCTTGTATTCGGGCAAAGTGGTTGTATTCCGTCAAAAGTGGTTGTATTCGGGCGAAAGTGGTTGTGTTTGGGCAAGGGTGGTTGTGTTCGGGCAAAGTGTTTGTATACGGACAAAAATGGTTGTAATCGGGAAAAATGGTTGTATTTGGGAAAAAGTGGTTGTACTCGGGCGAAAGTGGTTGCATTCGGAAAAAAGTGGTTGTATTCGGGCAAAGTGGTTGTACTGGTACAAAAGTTGTTGTATTCGGGGAAAGTGGTTGTGTTCGGGCAAGGGTGGTTGTGTTCGGGCAAAGTGTTTGTATACGGACAAAAATGGTTGTAATCGGGTAAAGTAGTTGTATTTGGGAAAAAGTGGTTGTACTCAAACGAAAGTGGTTGCATTCGGAAAAATGTGGTTGTATTCGGGCAAAGTGGTTGTACTGGTACAAAATTGGTTGTATTCGGGCAAAAGTTTCTGTGTTCAGAAAAGGTTGTTGTATTCGGGCAAACGTGGTTGCATTCGTGCAAAGTGGTTTTATTCGGGCAAAAGTTGTCGTATTAGGGGAAAGTAGTTGTATTGGGAAAAAAAGGTGTTATTCGGGAAAGTTGTTATATTTGGGCGAAGTGGTTGTATTGGAGCAAAAGTGGTTGTCTTTGGGCAAAGTAGTTGTATTCATGCAAAGTGGTTGTATTGAGGCAAAAGTGGTTGTATTCCGGCAAAAGTAGTTGTATTCTGGCAAAAATAGTTGTATTCGGGCAAAAGTGATTGTATTCGGAGAAAGTGGTTTTTATCTGGAAAAAATGGTTATATTCGGGATTTGTGGTTGTGTTCGGGAGAGGACGGTTGTGTTCGGGAAAAAGTGTTTGTAATCGAGCAAAAGTTGTTGTATTCAGACAAAACTGGTTTTATTCGGGCAAAATGGTTGTATTCGGCAAAAGTGGTTGTATTCGGGCAAAATTGGTTGTATTCGGGCAAAATTGTTGTATTCGGGATGTGTAGTTGTAGTCGGGTAAAAGTGGTTGTATTCGGGAAAAATGGTTGAATTCCGGTAAAGGTTGTTGTATTCGGGCAAAAGTGTTTGTATTCGGATAAAAGTAGTTGTATTCGGGCAAAAGTGGTTGTATTCTAACAAAGTGGTTGTATTGGGTCAAAGTGGTTGTATTCAAGAAAAAATGGTTGTATTGGGGCAAAGTGCTTGTATTCGGGCAAAAGTGGTTGTATTTGGGCAAAAGTGGTTGTACGCGGGCAAAGCTGTTGTACTAGGGCATTGTGAGTGTGTTTGGGCAAAATTGGTTGTATTCGGGAAAAGTGGTTGCTCTTGGACAAAAGTTCTTGTCTTCGGGCAAAAGTGGTTGTGTTTGGGAAAAAAATTCCTTTATTCGGGCAAAATTGTTGTATTTGGGAAAATTGGTTGTATTAGGGCAAAAATGGTTTTATTCGGGCAAAGTGGTTGTATTCGTACAAATGTTTGTTGTATTCGGGTAACGTGGTTGTATTCGAGCAGAGGTGGTTGTCTTCGGGCAAAGTGGTTGTATTCAGGCAAAAGTGGTTGTATTCGGGCAAAAGTGGTTGTATTCGGAAAGAGTGGTTGTATTCGGGCAAAAGTGGTTGTATTCGGGTAAAAGTGTTTGTATTACTGCAGAAGTGGTGGTATTTGGGATAAACGGTTCTATTTGGGAGGAAGATGTTGTATTCGGGAAGGGTAGTTATGTTAAGCACTAAGTTTTTGAATTCGGGCAAAAGTGGTTGTATTAAGGCAAAGCGGTTGTATGGGTGCAAAGTGGTTGTCTTCGGGCAAAAGTGGTTGTAATCGGCCAAAAGTTGTTAAGTTGGGGCAAAAGTTGATGTATTCGGGTAAAATGGTTCTAATCGGGCAAAAGTGGTTGTATTTGGACAAAGAGGTTGTACTCAGGCAAAAGTTGTTGTATTAAGGCAAAAGTTGTTGTATTTGGGCAAAAGTGTTGTGTTCGGGCAAAAGTGGTTGTATTCGGGCAAAGTGGTTGTATTCGGAAAAAAGATGTTTTATTTAATCAAAAGTGGTTGTGTTCGGGCAAAGTAGTTGTACTCGGGCCAAAGTGGTTGTATTCGGGCAAAGTGGCTGTATTCGGGCAAGCTAGGTTGTATTCGGGAAAGTGTTTGTATTCGGGCAAAAGTGGTTGTATTCGGGAAAAGTGGTTGTCTTCGGGCAAAAGTGGTTGTATTCGGGAAAAGTGGTTGTCTTCGGGCAAAAGTGGTTGTATTCGGCCAAAAGTTTTTATATTGGGGCAAAAGTTGATGTATTCGGGCAAAGTGGTTCTATCGGGCAAAAGTGGTTGTAATTGGGCAAAGAGGTTGTATTCGGGCAAAAGTTGTTGTATTAAGGCAAAAGTTGTTGCATTCTGGCAAAAGTGTTCTTTTTTTCGGGAAAGTGGTTGTATTTGGGCAAAAGTGGTTGTATTCGGGCAAAAGTGGTTGTATTCGGGAATTGTGGCTTCATTCGGGCAAAAGAGATTCTATTCGGACAAAGTGGTTATATTCGGGCAAACGTGGTTGTATGCGCGCAAAAGTGGTTGTATTCGGGCAGAATGGTTGTATTCGAACAAAAGTAGCTGTATTCCTGCAAAATGGTTGTATTCGGGCAAAAGTGGTTGTATTCGGGCACAGTGGTTAAATTCGGGCAAAAGTAGTTGTAATCGGGAAAACGTGGTTGTATTTGGGCAAAGTGGTTGTATTCAGGGAAATTTGGTTTTTTCGGGCATAGTGGTTGTATTCGGGCAAAAGTAGTTGTATTGAGGCAGAAAAGGATTTATTAGGGCAGGGTGGTTATTTTCGGACAAAAGTTGGTTGTATTCGGTCAAAGTGGTTGTATTCGGGCAAAAGTGGTTGTATTCGTGATAAAGTGGTTGTATTCCGGCAAAAGTGGTTGTATTCGGGCAAAGGTGTTGAAGTCGGGCAAAAGTGATAGTATTCTTGCAAAGTGGTTATAGTCGGGCAAAAGACAGCCACTTTTGCCAGAATACAACCATTTTGCCCGAATACAACCACTTTGTCCAAATACAACCACTTTACCGAATACATCTTTTTTGCAAGAATATAACCACTTTTGCCTGAATACAGCCACTTTTGCCCGAATACAACCACTTCTGCCCGAATACAACCACTTTGCCCGAAAAGAACTAATTTTAACCCAATACAACCACTTTTGCCCGAATACAACCACTATATTGGAATGCAACTACTTTTGCCCGAATACAACCTCTTTGCCCGAATACAGCTACTTTTACCCGTAAACAACAACTTTTGCCAGAATACAACCATTTTGCAAGAATACAACCACTTTTGCCGGAATACAATCACTTTGCCGGAATACAACCACTTTTGCCCGAATACAAAAAATTTTGCCTGAAAACAACCATTTTACCAGATTACAACCACTTTTGCTACAATACAACCACTTTTGCCTGAATACAACCACTTTACCCGAAAACAGCAACTTTTGACCAAATAAAACTCCTTTGCATGAATACAACGACACTTGCCTGACACAACCACTTTACCCGAATAAAACCTTTTTTTGCCCGAATACAACAACTTTAGCCCGAATACAACCACTTTTCACGAATACAACCGTTTTTGCCCGAATACAACCACTTTTGCCGAATACAACCATTTTACCCGAATACAACCAAGTTTTGACGAATACAACCACCTTTGGCCGAATACAACAAATTTTGCCTGAATACAACCATTTTGGCAGACTACAACCACTTTTGCCCGAATACAACAACTGTTGCCTGAATACAACTCTCTTGCATGAATAAAACGACACTTGCCTACAACAGCCACTTTGTCCGAATACAACCTTTTTGCCCGAATACAACCACTTTTGCCCGATTACAACCACTTTTGCCTCAATACAACCACTTTCCCAAATACAACCGCAATTGCTCGACTACAACCACTTTGCCCGAATACAAGCAGTTTTGCCCGAATACAACCACTTTTGTTGGATTACAACCACCTTTCCCGAATACAACCACTTTTTCCCGAAAACAACTAGTTTGCCCAAATACAACCACTTTTTCCCGATCACAACCACATTGCCCGAATACAACCATTTTTGCCCAAATACAACTTTTTTTGTCCGAATACAACAACTCTTCGCCCAAAAACAACAACTTTTGCCCGAATACAACCACTTTGCCCGAATAGAACTACTTTTGACCCAATACAACCACTTTTGCCCGAATACAACCACTTTATTGGAATGCAATTACTTTTGCCCGAATACAACAACTTTTGCCAGAATACAACCATTTTTCAGGAATACAACCACTTTTGCCGGAATACAATCACTTTGCCGGATTACAACCACTTTTTCCAGATTACAAACACTTTTTCCCGAATAAAACCACTTCTGCCCGAATACAACCATTTTTGCCCGAATACCAACACTTTTGTCTGAATACAATAATATCTGTCCTATTACAGCCACTTATTTCCGAAAAAACTAACCGTGCTTCATTTTAGCCACTTTTTCCCGAAATCAACCACTTTTGCCGAATAAAAACCATTTTACCCGAATACAACAAATTTTCCACAAATACAACCACTTTTGGCCGAATACAAAAAATTTTGCCTGAAAACAACCATTTTACCAGATTACAACCACTTTTGCTACAATACAACCACTTTTGCCTGAATACAACCACTTTACCCTAAAACAACAACTTTTACCCAAATAAAACTCCTTTGCATGAATACAACGACACTTGCCTAACACAACCACTTTGCCCGAATAAAACCTTTTTTTGCCCGAATACAACAACTTTAGCCCGAATACAACCACTTTTGCCCAATTACTACCACTTTTGCCCGACTACAACCATATTGCCCGAATACAACCATTTTTGCCCAAATACAGCCACTTTTGCCCGAATACAACAACTCTTCGCCCAAAAACAACAACTTTTGCCCGAATACAAGCACTATGCCCGAATAGAACTACTTTTGACCCAATACAACCACTTTTGCCCGAACTCAGCCACTTTATTGGAATGCAACTACTTTTGCACGAATTAAACCACTTTATTGGAATACAACTACTTTTGCCCGAATACAACCACTTTGCCCGAATACAACCACTTTTGCCCCAATACAACCACTTTCCCAAATACAACCACAATTGCCCGAATACAACAACTTTGCCCGAATACAAGCAGTTTTGTCCGAATACAACCACTTTTGTTCGAATACAACCACTTTTCCCGAATACAACCACTTTTTTCTGAATACAATTACTTTGCCCGAATACAACAACTTAACAAGAATATAACAATTTTGCCAAAAAACAACCTTTTGCCCGAATACTACCAATTTTGCCCAATTACAACCACTTTTAAACGAATACAACCATTTCTGCCCGAATACAACAACCTTGCCCGATTACAATCACTTTGCAGGAATACAACCACTTTTGCCAGAACAGAAGCACTTCTGCCGTAATATAACCACTTTGCCAGAGATCAACCACTTTTACCTGAATACAACCATTTTTTTTGAAAACAACCACTTTTTATCGAGTTCAACCACTTGTGCCCGAATTTAAACAGTTTTCCCGAATACAACATTTCTGCACGAGCACAGCCACTTTGCCCGAATGCAACCAATTTGTCCGAATACAACAACTTTTGCCCGAACGCAATCACTAAGCCCGAATACAACCCATTTTGCCCGAATACAATTACTCTTGCCCGAATACATCAACTTTTGCCCAAATACAAAACCTTTTGCCCGAACACAATCACTTTGCCCGGATACAACAGTTTTTGCCCGAATACAACCACTTTTTCTGAATACAACCACTTAGTAAGAATACAACCACTTTGTCCGAACACAACCACTTTTGCCCGAATACAGCCACTTTCCCCGAATACAACCCCTTTTGATAAAAGAAAACCACTTTACCGAGTACATCCTTTTTTGTTCGAAGACAGCCACTTTTGCCGGAATGAACAATTTTGCCCGAATACAACCTTTTTGCCCAAATACAACCAATTTACCGAATACAACCTTTTTGCAAGAATATAACCACTTTTGCCCGAATACAACCACTTTTGCCGAATACAACCACTTTTGCCCGAATACAACAACTTTGCCCGAATACAATCATTTTTACCCTAATACATCCACCTTTGGCCAAATATAAAAAATTTTGCCCGAATAAAACCACTTTGCCCTAATACAACCAATTTTTTTAAAATACAACCATTTTTTCAGAATACAACCACATTGCGGAATACAACCACTTTGCAAGAATATAACCACTTTTGCCCAAATACAACCACCTTGCCCGAATACAACATCTTTTGCCAAACACAACCACTTTTGCCCGAATACAATCCTCCTGCCCGAATACAACCACTTTGCCCGAATACAACCACTTTTGCCCGAATACAACCACTTTGCCCGAATACAACAACTTTTGCCAGAATACAATCACTCTTGCCCGAATACAACCACTTTTGCCCAAATTCATCCACTTTTGCCCGAATACAACCACTTTTGCCCAAATACAAGCACTTTTGACCAAATACAACAACTCTTTGCCCAAAAACAACAACTTTTGCCCGAATACAACCACTATATTGGAATGCAACTACTTTTGCCCGAATACAGTCAATTTTTGCAACAATATTTGCCCGAATAAAATCATTTTGCAAAAATACAACCACTTTTGCCCGAATACAACAACTTTGCCCGAATAAAATCACCTTTCCCGAATACAACCACTTTTGCCCGAATACAACCACATTGCTCGAATACAACCACTTTTGCCCAAATACAAGCACTTTTGACCAAATACAACAACTCTTTGCCCAAAACAACAACTTTTGCCCGAATACAACCACTTTGCCCGAATAAAACTACTTTTGCCCTAATACAACAACTTTTGCCAGAATAAAACCATTTTGCAAGAATACAACCACTTTTTCCGGAATACAATCACTGTGCCGGAATACAACCACTTTTTCAAGAATACAAACATTTTTGCCCGAATAAAACCACTTTTGCCCAAACACAACCATTTTTGCCGATTACAACAACTTTGTCCGAATATAACCATTATTTTGCCGAATGTAACCACTTCTGCCCGAATACCACCACTTTGTACAAATACAACCACTTTTGCCCGATTACAACAACTTTGCCCGATTAAAACCATTTTTGCCCGAATACAACCACTTTGTCTGATTACAACCATTTTGCAAGAATATAACTACTTTTGCCCAAATACAACCACCTTGCCCAAATACAACCACTTCTGCCCGAATACAGTCAATTTTCCCAAAGACAAGCACTTTTGTCCTAAAAAAAACCACCTCTGCCCGAATACAACCACTTTGCCCGAACACAACCACTTTTGCCCGAATACAACCATTTTTTCCCGAATACAACCACTTTTGCCGAAAACAACAATTTTGCCCAAATACAACCACTTGTGCCCGATTTAAACCAGGATTCGTGAATATAATATTTTTGCCCGAATACAACCACTTTGCCCGAATACAACCGATTTGTCCGAATACAACCACTTTTGCTGGAAGACAACCACTTTGCCCGAATATAACCACTTTTGCCCGAATACAATCATTCTTGCCCAATCATAACCACTTTTGCCCAAATACAACAACTTTTGCCCGAATACAACCACTTTGCCCGAATACAACCACATTTGCCCAAAAACAACCACTTTTTCCAGAATACATCCACTTTTGCCCAAAAACAACCTCTCTGTCCGAATACAACCTTTTTTTCTCCAGCAGAACCACATTTGCCGGAATACAACAACTTTCCCCGAATACAACCACTTTTGCCAGATTACAACCATTTTTGCCCCAATACAACCACTTTGCAAAATTACAACCAATTTTACCAGAAAACAACCATTTTGCAAGAAAACAACCCTTTTGCCAGAGTACAACCACTTTTGCCCGATTACAACCACTTTGCCCGAATACAACCATTTTTTCCCGAATACAACAACTTTGTCCGAGTACAACCTTTTTTGTTCGAATACAACCTTTTTTGCTGGAATACAACCTTTTTGCCCGAATACAACCACTATGCCTGATTTCTTCCATTTTGGCCCGAATACAACCACTTTTGTTTTAATACCACCACTTTTCCCGAACACAACCACTTTTTCCCGAATACAACTACTTTTGTACGAATACAACCTCTTTGCCCGAATAAAACCACTTTTGTCCGAATACAACCACTTTGCCCGAAGACAACTACTTTGCAAGAATATAACAATTTTTGCCAAAATAGAAACTCTTTTCCCGAATAAAACAACTTTTGCTTAAATACAACCATATTGCCAAAAGACAACCACTTTGCAAGATTATAACCACTTTTGCCCACATACAACCACATTGCCCGAATACAACCACTTTTGTCCGAATACAAGAAGTTTTGCCCGAATACAACAATTTTTGTCTGAATACAACCACTTCTGCCCGAATAATACCACTTTTGCCCCAATAAAACAACTTTGCAAGAAGACAACCACTTTTGCCACACAACTACAACAACTTTTTCTCGAAAACAACCACTTCGACCCGAATACAACAACTTTGCCCGACTACAACCACTTTTGCCCGAATACAACCACTTTTGCCCGAATACAACCACTTTGCAAGAATACAACCACTTTTGCCCGAATACAACCACTTTGCAAGAATACAACAACTTTGCCCGATTACAACCGCTTTTGCCCGAAAACAACAACCTTTGCCCGAATAAAAAATTGTGCCCGAAATTAACCAGTTTTTCGAATACAACCACTTTTTTCCCGAATACAACCACTTTGCCCGAATAGAACAAATTTGTCCGAATAGAACCACTTTTGTCCGAATACAACCACTTTGCCCGAGTACAACCACTTTTGCCCGAATACAACCACTTTGCCCGAGTACAACCACTTTTGCCCGAACACAACCACTTTGCCCGAATACAACCATTTTGCCCGAATACAACCACTTTTGCCCGAATACAGCAACTTTGCCCGAGTACAACCACCTTCCCCGAATACAACCACTTTTTAGGAATACAACCACTTTACAAGAATACAACCACTTTTTAAGAATACAACAACTTTGCCAGAATACAACCACTTTGATAAAATATAACCACTTTTGCCCAAGTACAACCACATTGCTCGAATAAAACCACTTTTTCCCGAAGACAACCACCTTTGCCCGAATACAATAACTTTTTCCCGATTACATCCACTTCTGCCCGAAAAAAAACCACTTTGCCCGAATACAACCACTTTTGTCCGATTACAACCACTTTTGCCCGAATACAACAAATTTGCAAGAATACAACGACTTTTTCCCAAATACAACCACTTTTGTCCGAATACAACTACTTTGCCCATTTACAACCACTTTTGCCCGAATACAACCACCCTTACCATAATACATCCATTTCTGGCGAATAGAAGCAGTTTGCCCGAAAGAACCACTTTTGCCCGAATACAAACACTTTTACCCGAAAAAAACCCACTTTTGCCCGAATACAACCACTTTTGCCGAGTACAACCACCTTTGCCCGAATACAACCACTTTGAAGGAATACAACCACTTTTGCCCGAATACAACCACTTTGCAAGAATACAACCACATTGGCCGAATACAACTACTTTCGCCCGAATACAACCACTTTTACTCGAATACAACCACTTTTGCCCGAATACAACTAGTTCTGCCCGAATACAACCACTTTGTCCGACTACAACCACTTTTGCCCCAAATACAACCACTTTTGCCCGAGTACAACCCCTCTGCAAAAATACAACTACTTTTGCCCGAATAGAACCAGATTTGCCCCGAATACAACCAGTTTTGCCCGAGTACAACCACTTTGCAAGAATACAACGACTTTTGTCCGAATACAACCACATTGCCAAATTACAACCGCTTTTGTCCGAATACAACCACTTTGCCCATTTACAACCACTTTTGCCCGAATACAACCACCCTTACCAGAATACATCCATTTCTGCGAATAGAAGCAGTTTGCCCGAAAGAACCACTTTTGCCCGATTACATCCACTTCTGCCCGAAAAAAAACCACTTTTGCCCGAATACAACCACTTTTGCCCGAGTACAACCACTTTTGCCCGAATACAACAAATTTGCAAGAATACAACGACTTTTTCCCGAATACAACCACTTTGCCCAATTACAACCACTTTTGTCCGAATACAACCACTTTGCCCATTTACAACCACTTTTGCCCGAATATAACCACCCTTACCAGAATACATCCATTTCTGGCGAATAGAAGTAGTTTGCCCGAAAGAACCACTTTTGCCCGAATACAAACACTTTTGCCCGAATAAAACCACTTTTGCCCGAATACAACCACTTTTGCCCGAGTACAACCACCTTTGCCCGAATACAACCACTTTGAAGGAATACAACCACTTTTGCCCAAATACAACCACTTATGCCAGAATACAACCCTTTGGTCAGATTAAGACCACTTTGCCCGAATACAACAACTTTTGCCCGAATACAACCATTTTTGCCCGAATACCACCACGTTACCCGAGTACAACCACATTTGCCCGAATACAACCACCTTTGCCCGAATACAACCATATTTATCCGAATAAAACAACTTTTCCCTGAATACAACCACTTTGCTCGAATACAACCGCTTTTGCCCGAATACAACCACTTTTGGGAAAAATTTGTTTTATTCGGCCAAACTGATTGTCTTTATTCAAAATAGGTTGTTTTAGGGCAAAATTGGTTGTGTTTGGGAAAATTGGTTGTGTTTGGGAAAGTGGTTGTATTTGGGCAAAATATGTTGTATTCGCGCAAAATCTGTTGTATTCCATCAAATTGGTTGTATTTGGGCAAAATTGGTTTTAATCGGGAAATTGGTTATACTTGGTCAAATATGTTTGTATTCAAGAAAATTGGTTGTATCTGGGCAAAATTGGATGTATTGGGGCAAATTGGTTTTATTTGGGCTAAATTGGTTGAATTCGGGAAAAATTGGTTGTATTCTAGTAAATTGTTTGTATTTGGGCAAACCTTGTTATATTGGGCAAAGTGGTTGTATTTGGGCATAATTGGTTGCTTGCGACAAATTTGGTTGTATTCGGGCAAAGTTGTTGTATTTGGGAGAATGTTGTTGTATTTGGTCGAATTGGTTGTATTTGGGCAAAACTGGTTGTAATCGGGCAAATTGGTTGTATTCGGGCAAACTGGTTGTATTGGAGCAAAGTGGTTGTATTTTGGCAAAATTGGTTACTTGCAACAAATTTGGTTGTATTCGCGCAAAGTGATTGTCTTCGGGCAAAGTGGTTGTATTTGGGCAAAACTTGCTGTCTTCGGGCAAATTGGTTGTATTTGGGCAAAGTGGTTGTATTCGGGCAAAGTGGTTGTATTTGGGCAAAAGTTGCTGTTTTCGGGCAAATTGGTTGTTTTGTGGCAAATTGGTTGTATTGGGGCAAAGTGGTTGTTTTTGATCAAATTGGTTGTATTTGGGCAAATTGGTTGTATTTGGGCAAAACTGGTTGTAATCGGGCAAATTGGTTGTATTCGGGCAAATTGGTTGTATTCGAGCAAAGTGGTTGTATTTGGGCAAAAGTTGTTGTATGCAGGCATATTCGTTGTATTTTGGCAAAACTGGTTGTATTAGTTCAAACTGGTTGTATTCGGGCTAAGTAGTTGTATTCGAGCAAAGTTGTTGTATAATGTTTGTTGTATTCGGATAACGTGGTTGTATTCGGGCAGGTTAATTGTATTCGGGTAAGGTGGTTGTTTTCGGGCAAAAGTGGTTGTATTCGGGCAAAGCGGTTGTATTTAGGCAAAAGTAGTTGTACTTGGGCAAAGTTGTTGCTATTGGGACAAATTGGTTTCATTCGCGAAAAGTGTTTGTATTCGAGCAAAAGTGGTTGTATTCGAGCAAAAGTGGTTGTATTGGGGCAAAGTAGTTGTATTCGGACAAAGTGTTTGTATTCGGGACAAAGTGTTTGTATTCGGGCAAAATTTGTTGTATTGGGGCAAAAGTTGTTGCATTCGCCCAAAAGTGGTTGTATTCGGGCAAAATGATTTTATTCGGGCAAAAGTTGTAGTTTTCGGGCAAAGTGGTTGTATTCGGGCAAGAGTTGTTGTGCTCGAGCAAAAGTGGTTGTATTCGGGCAAAGTGGTTGTACTCTTGCAAAATATGTTGTATTCGGGCAAAAGTGGTTGTCTTCGGGAAAAGTGGTTGTATTCGGGCAAAGTGGTTGTATTCGGGCAAGAGGGTTGTATTCTTCCAAAGTGGTTGTATTCGGGCAAAAATGTTGTATTCTGGCAAAAGTTGTTGTTTTCGGGCAAAAATGGTTGTATTCTTGGAAAGTGGTTTTATTTGGGCAAAAATTGATGTATTCGGGCAAAAGTTGATGTATTCGGGCAAAGTGGTTGTATTCGGGCAAGAGGGTTGTATTCTTCCAAAGTGGTTGTATTCGGGCAAAAATGTTGTATTCTGGCAAAAGTTGTTGTTTTCGGGCAAAAGTGGTTGTATTCTTGGAAAGTGGTATTATACGGGCAAAAATTGATGTATTCGGGCAAAAGTTGATGTATTCGGGCAAAGTGGTTGTATTCGGGCAAGAGTGGTTGTTTTCGGGCAAAAACGGCTGTATTCGGGCAAAAGTTGTTTTATCCTTTATTCGGGCGAAAGTGTTGTATTTGGGCAAATTGGTTGTATTAGGGAAAAAAATGGTTTTATTCGGGCAAAGTGGTTGTACTCGTACAAATGTTTGTTGTATTCGGATAACGTGGTTGTATTTAGGCAAAAGTAGTTGTACTTGGGCAAAGTGGTTGCTATCGGGCAAAATTGGTTTCATTCGCGAAAAGTGTTTGTATTCGAGCAAAAGTGGTTGTATTCGGGCAAAAGTGGTTGTATTCCGGCAAAGTGGTTGTACTCGGTCAAAATGTTTGTATTCGGGCAAAAGTGTTTTTAATCGGGCAAAATTTGTTGTATTTGCAAAATTGTTTTATTCGGGCAAAGTATTTATATTCGAGCAAAAGTGGTTGTATTCGGGCAAAAGGGGTTGTATTGGGGCATAGTGGTTGTATTCGGGCAGAAGTGGTTGTATTCGGGCAAAAGTGGTTGTATTCAGGCAAAGTGGTTTCGTTCGTGCAAAAGTTGTTGGATTCGGGCAAAGTGATTGTATTCGGGCAAACATGGTTGTACTCGGGCAAAGTGGTCGTATTCGAGCAAAAGTGGTTGCACTCGGGCAAAGTGGTTGTATTCGGGCAAAGTGGTTGAAATCGGGAAAAAGGGTTGTATTAGGGCAATATGGTTGTATTCGGGCAAAAGTGATTGTATTCGGGCAAAAGTGATGTATTCAGGCAAAAGTGGTTAAGATGGGGCAAAGTGGTTGTATTCGGGCAAAGTGGTTGTATTCCAGCAAAGTGTTTGTATTTGGGCAAAAGTAGTTGTATTTGGGCAAAAGTTGTTGCATTCGGGAAAAAGTGGTTGTATTCGGAAAGAGTGGTTGTACTCGGGCAAAAGTGGTTGTATTCGGGTAAAAGTGTCTGTATTACTGCAAAAGTGGTGGTATTTGGGATAAACGGTTCTAATCGGGCAAAAGATGTTGTATTCGGGAAGGGTAGTTATGTTAAGAGCTAGGTTTTTGAAATCGGGCAAAAGTGGTTGTATTAGGGCAAAGTGGGTGTATTCGGGCAAAGTGGTTGTTTTCGGGCAAAAGTGGTTGTAATCGGCCAAAAGTTGTTAAATTGGGGCAAAAGTTGATGTATTCGGGCAAAATGGTTCTATTCGGGTTGTATTTGGACAAAGAGGTTGTACTCGGGCAAAAGTTGTTGTATTAAGGCAAAAGTTGTGTTCGGGCAAAAGTGTTGTAATCGGGCAAAAGTGGTTGTATTCGGGCAAAGTGGTTGTATTCGGAAAAAAAATGTTTTATTTAATCAAAAGTGGTTATATTCGGGAAAAGTAGTTGTATTCGGGCCAAAATGGTTGTATTCGGGCCAAGTGGTTGTATTCGGGCAAGAAAGGATGTATTCGGGCAAAGTGTTTGTATTTGGGCAAAAGTGGTTGTATTCGGGCAAAGTGGTTGTCTTCGGGCAAAAGTGGTTGTCTTCGGCCAAAAGTTTATATATTGGGGCAAAAGTTGATGTATTCGGGCAAAGTGGTTCTAACGGGCAAAAGTGGTTGTATTTGGGCAAAGAGGTTGTATTCAGGCAAAAGTTGTTGTATTAAGGCCAAAGTTGTGGTATTCTGGCAAAAGTGTTTTTTTTTCGGGCAAAGTGGTTGTATTTGGGCAAAAGTGGTTGTAATCGGGAAATGTGGCTTCATTCGGGCAAAAGAGGTTCTATTCGGACAAAGTGGTTATATTCGAGCAAACGTGGTTGTATTTGCGCAAAAGTGGTTGTATTCGGGCAGAATGGCTGTATTTGAACAAAAGTAGCTGTAATCCTGCAAAATGGTTGTATTCGGGCAAAGGTGGTTATTTTCGGGCACAGTGGTTAAATTCGGGCAAAAGTAGTTGTAATCGGGAAAACGTGGTTGTATTTGGGCAAAATTGTTGTTTTTTCGGGGAAATTTGGTTTGTTCGTGCATAGTGGTTTTATTCGGGCAAAACTAGTTGTATTTAGTCAAAAAAGGTTTTATTAGGGCAGGGTGGTTGTTTTCGGCCAAAAGTTTGTTGTTGTCGGTCAAAGTGGTTGTATTCGGGTAATAGTGGTTTTGTTTTGGCAAAAGTGGTTGTATTCGTGATAAAGTGGTTGTATTCTG
>JAOBRH010440156.1:0-10667 GCA_027575125.1 Umimayanthus parasiticus | reverse complement strand
GACATATGACTCTGACGTTATGCAGCGCAGCCGCTCTGTTAAGAGAATTAAAGGCGTTTGAGGCATCGACAAGCAGTACAGTGCGGCGTTTGTTTCATCGGACTTGAAGATATCGTGCATCGCATGGATGGCGGCCTCGCTACCGGATTTGTGACCTGCGCACACCTGCGTCGCACCACATGCGTCAATCACATCTTGCTTCTATATCTTAGAAACGTATTTGCCAATTAACCTTCTGATCACCTCTCCTTCACCAATGGGGCGCACCTCACCATTACCCTTATCCAAGGAGATAAAGCGGTTTGATAGAATCGGCTCAGTGGTCAACGGATCCACATATTCCGTGCAAAGTCTCTTTGTGAGTGTTTCAAGAGAGTCACATAAGTTGGTACTTGATCTCTTGAAAGACTTGCAAGCAAGTATTCTCTTGAAGCCCACGGCATCCACGCCCGAGGGTCCGCCAGAACCCCTTGTTCTTAGGGCGGCTTCTCTTAACATCTCGCCATTAATTTGTTGGTATGCTGAGTCGGGGATGTCTTCAACGTGGCCCAACAACAGCGCACCTAAACTCGCTTTCTGCGCCTCTGGGTGTTTCTCTCTTAAGCTGTCGCATCACATCCTCGGTCAGCGGTAAAACACCTCCACTTTCAGCCTCACTTAGAAAACGTAAAACTGAGTTGATTTGCCCCTCCATCACTAGCTTAGCAAAAATCCTTGCTTTATTTGGCGGATCGCTATTTCTACTTGATTTCTGTATACGCCGTTGGATCATGCGCCCTTCTCGCAATAAGCACTCAATCTCGCCATTCTTCCACAGCTTTAACCGCTTTTCAAACCATTCCTGGTGGTCTTTGGCTTTCGACTTTTGGCTAGGTTTCTGGAGCCCCGCAGCTAAGAGAACAATAGCGGCTTTCAGAGCAAGGTGTTGCATGATTGTCCCATTATTCCAGTCATCAATATGCTTGGTTAACTGGTCGATGAAATCGCGTCCCGTTTATAATAATAATAGTAATAATAATAATAATAAGAGAAGCTCAAAAACCCAAATATGGATTCCGTACTTAAATAAGATTCTCTATTCTATTTCTTTGTTGAAGTTATGCAAAAGCGGGAAAACGAGAGATGCAAACTGGTACAAAACAAATGTCTAGTTTTTACAATTTAGTAAATTTCTAGGTATGGTGCGTGTTTTCTGATTTCGGCAAAACGTTTTTAACACGATCTTGAGGTACTTTTACGTTTTTCTTCTGAATTGAATGTATACAGTGTTGACGACGTCACATCAGTATAAACAATGCACCAATCATCTGCATTTCAATTGGAAAACTCTGTTCATCTGGAAAAGAAAAATCCAGGAAAAATGTTGGTGGCCTGCCACTCGAAAGCTAGTTGTTATGACTGATAAACACAAGTTACGACTCACAAAATATTACTGAGTTCATTCTGGGAAAAATCACAACGTTTCGATCTTCAGCCTTTAATGATTCTTTTGCTAGAGAGGTGTAATTGTTGCGAAGGTTCATTCAGTCCCCAGTCTGAATAGGGTCAATATTGTCAGGATCGAAAGGGAGATGACTTTGACAAGGAATGGGAAGGGGCAAGAGAAGGGTGGGGATGGTAAGGGGACTATACACTTTTCCACTCGATTTGCTGTAAGAGGGGAGCGAGGGGACGGTACAATTTTTCAAGTTGGCTTACTGCAAGACTATCGTACAAAATGCTATGCTGCTTAAATGGAGTTACGCTTGTAAAAAAGAACTCAGAAGGGAAGCAGGTGACTCAAACCAAAGAGGAGGCAGATCAGGTCCACTTAGTTTGTATATAGATAAGGACTCGTTTTGGGGCCATTAAATGCCCTGTCATGGGCACTTGCATTACAGCTGTTACTGTCGCTATCATAATAGGTATCCAAAACAGGCAAACGTTCCAACTGGGTTTGTTTTTTCCCCAGGTGCACTTTGTACATTACAACACAAAGTACAGCAATTTGAGTGCGTCTGTATCCAAGAAGGACGGGTTGGCTGTGCTCGCTGTGTTTTTCCAGGTATTTACTTCTTTCTTTGTTTTACTGAGGTTTGTCTTACGTTACGAACCCTCTTTCAAACTTTGGATATGAAAGAAGCCCTCTTGGGTTTTGAAAATGATAATAGTCATGCAAATTGTAGAACAGAAAGACTGGTATTCAGCAACGGGTTATTAGTTTGATTTTAAGCACTTTTAAACCTTTTAACTTTTAACGTCCAGGTGGGGTAAATGGACCCCCCATAGGTTTTTCCGACCTAAATATTTTAATATATTTTAAAAAGCTTTGAAGCAATCAAAATGAAACTTGCACTACCTGTAGTCCAATAATGAACACATCTTTTGACGTTAATTGGATGACGTCATCGCTTATAATTTATGCGACATCATTTATGCAAATTAACGTTTGAATAAGAAAACTGTAATTTTTTGACAAAATTTATTCTAATTTCTTCTTTTCCACTCTATTCTTAATCGTATTCCTATTTGAGGCAGTAGTTTTCTACAAATTTCAACAAAATTGGCTGCAGTTTTGCTCAAAATATATTTTTTCAAAAATCTAAGATGTTGGCCAAGATGGCGGACATGTTTTGAAACGGCTGTTGCTTAATTAAAACTTCATTGTTGTAATGTAAAATAATTAGCTATCTAAAAGCTGCTTACGTTCCAACGCTTGATCTTTTATGTGCAACCATTTGGGAAATCATGGGGGGTCCAAATGAACTCCCCTCCCGCTTGGGTTGTCAAAGGGTTGGATCTTACGGAGAAGCACAAATTTTATTGAGGGAGGGGGAACGATGGTTATATGGATCCGTAATGATTTTCAAAATTGTTACAGATAAGATGTGACCATTTGGTCTTGTGACCAGACTGTATATCACAGGCAACCGTTTCCTGTTTGGCGAATGCGTTTCCTACTTAACCGTTTAGAAGTACAATGTACATACAGCTTTTGTTTGTGTTTTTTCCTTCGTGTTCCATTTGTCAAAGGCAGCCGGCATTCGTTTGATTTGACAGCGGCCATTCCAAATAATTTTCCCGTCTCCAAGTGTAAGGGTCCGAGTGTGGTTAACGATGGCAAACTGCTTACAGTAATACTCCTGTTGACTCGCAATTTCGTCACAAAAATGCCCTACTGCAAACTCATTTCTCTTCCATAGGTTTCCAAATCATGCACACTTTGTCGCAGACGCATGGCTGTAGGTAGACTACCACATACCAATATTGGCCAATATTCTGCGTGTTCACAAAATCTTTTATTGCCAGCGAGCTAGCCAGTCCAAAAATTGACTTTGGAACTGGCATGGCTATTTCAGTCGTGCCCAGGCCTGCTCAATGACAACAGGAAGCCCGTCACAATTAGTGTTGCAATAAATACATCGATTAACAAATCTGTTTTGGAAGTTTCAAATTTAACGTCCGTTGATACTTTGAATGGTAATAAAAACACCGTTCCAATTTCATGATCGCTTACGTTAAGTTCGTCTTTAAGCTTTGAGATAGTTATTCTTGTTTCCGACTTTCTACGTACAAATTCCCAGTAAATTATTTTGTTCCTACAGAGAGAGGATAAAGAGACTTTTTCGTGGTTACCTCCACTTCGAGCTCATTTAGCAAGATGTTTAGGTGCTTTGTATTTAGATTTTATTGCTCTCATTATCCCTCTCCAAGTCATATAAATACTGAAGTCAATTCCCTTTGCAATTAATTGTTCCAAAGGCATAGGTCGGTTGTCATCCAAAGTCATTGGTAAATAAATCTCCAATGTATACAATGCCAATACTATACAGCTTGCTACAGAATATTGATTTTTCATCAATTAGCAAGTGTTTGTTATTCCACACTAACATTTCGCTATCTTCATCAGCTACTTTATATTCGATAGAATCTCTTGGTAAAATTCTGGTAAAGCGTGTTGGAGGAGTCTCGTATCATAGTTAAAGTGAAAAATAAGGAGAGACCAGAGACCAGAGATACTCTTTCCAGAGTGGGTACGTTAGGAAAGGTGCTACTGTCGGAAGCAAACAGATATTTTTTGATTCATTTTTTTTTGAGCTTTTAGCGTACTTGTAACATCTATCATGCCTTGACCCCCGTCGACTTTTTCCATCTATTAGCGTATTCCTTTATATTTTAGGTTTCTTCGATTTCCAAATGAAATTGTAGACTGCTAGTTCAATCTCTTGGGTTACCCAGTTTGAGACTGGTTCGAATGAGGCAACAAATGTCAATTTTGAAAGTGCTAGGATCTTAAAGAGACTATGTAATACGTCCAATCAGTGTCACATTTTTTTGGCCCCAAATGTTTAATCTCTTTAATAATAGGTTCGAAGTCTTCTTTTTCTTTATCCTCTAGGCTATATGAAAAATAAACCCCAAGGGCTTTTATAGATGGACTTTTGTCGCAATCTTTGTCTTTTCAAATCCAAAGTACATGATTTTTGTCCTTGATTACTTTTAGGCCGGAGATTTTTGCGAACTCGGATAAAATTCTAATGAAATTTTTTGCCGACCCTTTTCCTTCAATTACAGCCGTTGTGCCATCGGCAAACTTAATCAATTTTGTTTCTTTTTGTTTGATTGTTATCCCATTAATATTTGGGTCAGCTCTTATGGCCACATCCACAACCTCAACAGCGAGTATGAATAAGAAGGTAGACAGAGGATCGCCCTGTCATACTCCCCTAGTCACTGGAAAATAGTGGGAAGTTGTTTCACAGTTTATTACGCAACTGGTGATGTTGGTGTAAAATACACTAATCCACCTACGAAAGGATGGACCGAAGTTGAAAACTTTCAGACATTTGAACAAGAAGGACCATTCAGAACTTGCTCTCCAAGGAAAAACTTGAAAATCGTAAGATGAACAAAAACCCAAAAGATTACAAGTTAGAAAATACCTTTTGCAAACAGCATGCACATGCCGAAGTTTGAAAAATGGACCGAGGTTTTGGGCTCTTTTCGGGTGAATTTTGAGCAATTATTGTAATGCGCATAAAGACTATTAAACAAAGAAAATTATGTTATTTTCTAAAATATGGATAGGGATTATTTTCAGATTGCTTCAAATGACAATGCTGCTTTAAAGCCTATCCTAGACTACGCAGCTAATGTTACAACAAAAGGTGAGAACATGCCGTTAATCATGATGGCGGTAGTGACAGTGGTAACGAGCGGTAATGGAAATGGCTGTGATAATGACGATGCTAATGCTAATGCTAATGTTAAATGATAATGGTAATGGTAGTTGGGTAGCAGTTATGGTCATAGTAGTGGTTGATATAATGGTAGTGGTAATTTTATTGTATCGATACTGGTATTGGTACCGGCTAGTAGTGGTAACAGTATTGGTAACAGTACTGGTAATGACAATAATAATGGTATAGGGTGACAGTAACGGTAGTGGTATTTGCAATGGCAATAGCAGTGGTTATGATAATGGAAATGATATCGGTGATGGTAATGGTAGCGGTAATTAAGGTATGTTCATTGTAGTTGTAGTGGTAACGGTAGTGATAGTATAATGGTGATATTTTACATGTACACGTGATGTTGTTACATTTTTGATCCACATATTACTCTATTTTTTATGTTGGTAGCTGTAGTTTCTTGAAAAAAGCATTGTTTATCAAACTTGCTATATTAAAGAATTTCTAATATATTATCTTGTGGTAAATAGGTAGTTTTTAGTATTGTATTTTCGTTTGAGCTTTTGTAATTTTGAGGAACAAGCGCCTCTAACTATTCTGAAAAGAGATTGCATGAAAAAAGGAAACTAAAAAGCCATTTTCTTCAATGATTAGCACAGCATCTACTTACTTCGTTTTCTGGCGAGGTGAAGAGCAGAAAGAAAGTAATTAATCTTCTCTGCTTACATCGCTTTTTCAGGCACAAGCGTGGCAATCCCTCAATTCAATTTGAGAAACATTATGCCAAAAAACATCGATTATTTTTACCGCAACAACGGCTCCCTGACCACCCCTACCTGCGACGAGTCTATCACCTGGACTGTGTTCAAGAATGCCATGACTATCTCTGAGAAGCAGGTAAAATTACACTTTATACATCTATTTTCCGGTTGGCTCAGTGGTGAGGGCGCCGGGAGATCAGGAGTTCCACCAGCAGTCTTTAACTTTCCGCCTCCCTTTCGAGTGCCCTAAACAAATCACTCAATTGAAAGCTAGTGCTAAGTCGAAGGGGGTAAGGAACAAAAATGGTTTCTAGGTCTTGCAATTTTGTTTATAAGTGAATGCTGTTGAACAAATGTAATGTACTTATTAAGAACATGCAAAAGACTAAACTTCAAACAAACAGTAAAAAAGAAGAAAGAGCAATAAATGCCAAAAATTCTGAAAAATAGCATCTCTTTTTATTTACCTTTAAGTTGTTGTAATGAAACTACAAGGGAAAAGAACCATAGGATTTGTTAAAGAACTTCAAAAATGGAAATATTTTTGAAATTGTTTGAAAAGCGTCACTAATTTAAAGAGTGTTTTCAAATGTTTAAATTACTTAGCAATGTGCGGCTCCAACTACCTATTTCATTATTACGTCAATTTTTCAGGCATCCTTCATACAATTACAAGGACATTATGCTATTTTTCTGTCTAGAATGAAATGGATTTTTTATTTCTTTAAACTTTGAGAGGTTTGACAATTGTGTCACCGATTTAGGTGAGTACGAGTTTAAAATCTGCCGCATTTTGATCGAATTGAGGTTAAAGTGGTGCAAGGCAAACAATTTTTAACGCTTGGAAAAAATTACAAAACAAATGTTTTCTGGATCAAGTTTTTTATTTGACACAAAAAAATAGTTGATCAACAAAATTGAACATGCATCCATGGAGGTTTGTAAAGCGAAAGCCTGTGTCGTAATAGTGAACTGAGGCAATCGTGACGGAGTTATTCTACTTTGTTTCAGCTCAACGTTTTCCGCAGCCTGAAGAAAGAGGATGGCCAGCCACTGGTCAAGAACTTCCGCCCGATCCAGGCCACCAATAACCGTGTAATCTACGCAACTTTTGCCGCCCCCGCCACCACAACCAAACTTGCTCCAGTTACCACAACCACTGATAGTGGAACCCAGGCTCTTGGTGCCGCTCTTCTAACCATCATCCTTTGCGCTCTTATCAGTCTTGTTCTGAAGCCACTGAACCACTGAACTAACTTCGATGCGTTTTATTCTACAATATTAAAATAACAAAGGGAAAGTTAGTAAGTCGACTTACAAGTAAAATTTAAGGTTCATTTAATTTCTGTCCTGTTTACTTTGAGGATTTAGCACAATTGCTTTGGTATGTTTGTAGAACGTGTACAGTGCTTGTTTGAATTAAGGGGGAAAGTTCTTATATATTTGCGTTTGATCAATCAAGGAATTACTTTCGCTGTACGTACAGTATACCGGTGTCAATATTCCTGACTTCTTATCACAGCGCCAAAATATACTGTACTGTCTGAACCGGAATCTCTTTGATATATCAATTTGCACATGATTTGCATGGTACTTAAATATAGACCTTGTCCTTATTTTTCTTTTTGCTCATTGACCACTTCAGTTGTCTGTTTCTGTCAATTGTTGCTGGCTATATTTGTATTTGACAAGTTTACTTGAGCTAGCTTGAGCTATAATCTAGTTTATTTATGTCGTTCTGCTTTCCAGAACTACAACACATTGCAACACAAAGTTCTTTAAAGACTTTCAAATGCTGTTTTGATGCTAATTAAATGAAATAGGCAAGCTTTGGAAAGATACCCTACTTCTTGTTGAAAGAGTCTGGACCTATCTCGATGCTAGTTGCGTGTTACCGAGAGTTTCTGAACAAATGTACTGCACTCACCACACTAACAAAAGCAAGTTTAGTGATTCAATTCAATCTGGATAAAACACAAATTTGGAGGACGAGCAGACGTATTTTTTACGTAGGTTACAAAAATGAGAAGAAACTAAACACTTTTTTTTCAGATTTTCCATAGCCTTATGATTGACGATTTTCATAAAAACTTAAAAAGTTTGAAAAGGTTTCTGAAACTTTTTTAGATAATTTTTAAAGATTTCCGAAATATCCCACACATCAAAAATCGTAAAGCTGAAACAATTTTTAAGATCGTTTTCGATAGTTCTGGAAGGTTTCCGAAGTTAGTGTCCAAACATTTTCGAAGTTTCATATTTCTAAGATTTGTGCATTTTGTCCATATATTAATAAGTACATCTTAAAATATCACGGCGGCTTGAAGATTAGGTTTATATAATTGACATCGTTCCACAGCCATGTACTATCTGCTGTCTTCAATAACTACCCTGGAGCTGTTCAGCCGGTATGGTATTTCTAGTTTTATCCGGCATTGTTAAGGAGTTTAGGAAGCTCAGGATTATGGCGATTTGGGAGGGTCTTAACGAGGTTGCTACTAAACTAATTACTAAGAATCGGCTCAAATTTCAGCTGCCAAACCAAGAATTTCAGAAGAACGGATTTTCTTTCTGTCCATGCACACTAGTAAGTCTAAATCAAAAATCCCAAACTTTAATTTGCATAACTAATTTTGTTTCGATCATCAAAGGTGATGACGTCATCCTGGTAAGGTCATAGTTTAACTACAGGTAATGAGGTATAGGTACGCCGCAAGTTGCATTTTTGTTTTTCTCTAAAGCTTCAAGTTTCAAGTCGGAGAAACCTTAAATGGATAAATTCGACACCCCCCCCTCCCCTTCCTCGGCCGTTTGATAATTCAATAATCACTCAGACCAACTGGCTGCACATATCAGTTTTTTAAGGTGATTCAAATGCTTCTTTGGTGGTAATCTCTTGATACACTTACCTTCTCTTTGATTCATATTTGTGTTTATAGATAGTTTCCTACAAATTTACTGACGCCGTTTGGTACGACGTACAATGTAAAATGTGACAGGGAAATAAGAAGCAAAAAATATTTATCTCAGTGTTCTGACATGCTGGTATTTTGGCGACACACCAAGGGTCAAGGTAACCAGACTTGTTGGAACTAAATGTGATACCTTTATCTTTTCAAAAACGTTTCAAAACTTCTGCAATGCTTTTACTACGTCAAAATCGAGATATAACTTTCAATACATTCACACCGAAGAGAACGCATCTAGATAAGCAATATCACTTGATAACGGACTAAAAATAAATGATAGCCTTCAACAACTTACGCCCCAGTACCCTTAAAACTCATCGTCGGAAACCTAGGGAGAAAGAAGTAGAGGGGAGGGGAAAGGGGAAAAGGAAGGGTATGTCAACTATTTCCTCCCCCCCCCCCCATACGACAATCGATCACAATGACTCTGCATTTTAAACCAAATTAAAGCAGGAAAGGTCAGGGCGATGGAAACTCCCGATTACGGTTGTAATAGAGTTTCCTGTTGTCCCGAAGGCAAAGGACAAGTTGTTACGCGTAACATAACCCCCAAAACATGATAATCCCTGATAAACCTATTTTGGGCTTTATTGTATTTGAAGCTGCGTATATTGACACACCTTTTAATTCGGTACGTCTAAGTAGAAGCTATAAACGCTGGATTAAGGAATGTATAATGAATTGGATAAACCTACATAATATCTTTCAAAAGTTATAGCAATATTTTAATTAGTGAAAATGTTTGAACGAAATTGTTAGTTTCAGTTCATAAAAGAAACATGTTATGTCATGGTCATGTGTTTCCGTCATTCGCAGTAATTCAAAACAAAACTTAGTCCACCTCAGGCCAATATTTCATGAGTACCATACTGTGCTAGACAAGACAAGACAAGGCAAGGCTTGCTATTTGATGTTTAAACTGGAACACAAATGGTATAATTTTTGTTACCACATTTTGTACTTTTTGTACTGTCCAAAATCACGAGAGATCGTATTTTGAAGTTCGCATTCTTAAGATCTCACTACTTTCTTGGGGGAGGAGGAAGCGGGTTGAGGGAGTACTCCTCGATAATTTGTGTGATGGTGCGAGGCCCCCGTCGCGAGACCCTTGCCCGTTTCCAGACTTTAGACCTCTTTTATACCCATCATCAATCCAGTGCGATAAATCCCAATGTACCATAAGACACATGCCCACAGCCGTAGCAAACTTAATGACATCCAATTTTGCATCAAGAGTCACTCCCAACATCTAAATCAGTCCATATATCCGGGCCATATATCAACCTAAATGTATTGCCATCGCTTGTTTACCAGAATCAAATGATGTGATGCAATTACACAGCCACGATATTTGTAGCTGTTCTCAGTTACGTTTTCAAAGTTTATAGAAGCAAACATTCTTTCTTTAGTTAATCTCAGCCTGTTCTGTTCAATATGTTCTTCGGCGAGGGCGTCGTAAAATTCAGTTTCATTGGACGTTAAGGGGGGAGGGGGTCCGGGGAGTTGCCAGTGGACGTTAAAGGGTGACGGGATCCGGGGAGTTGCCAGTGGACGTTAATAGGGTGACGGGATCCGGGGAGTTGCCAGTGGACGTTAAGAGGGGAAGGGTGTCCGGGGAGTTGCCAGTGAACGTTAAGAGGGGGAGGGGGTCCGGGGAGTTGCCAGTGGACGCTAAGAGGAGCTAGAGAAGGGGATCCAGGGAGTTGCCAGTGGACAAAAAGAGGGGTCTAGGGATTTGCCAGTGCACGTTAAGAGGGGGGGGTCAGGGA
>JAOBRH010439934.1:0-10672 GCA_027575125.1 Umimayanthus parasiticus | reverse complement strand
TTCTTAAGCTGTTCTTATTTTTAAAAGTACTCATAAGAACAACAACAGTAAGAAATAACTCCTAAAATACTCCAAATGCACCCTTTTTTTATAAAACTAGTAAATTTCGGCCAAGGCTCATTCTTAAGTTTTGGATAATTGTTGTGAAATTGTTCTCTAAAATTGTTCATGTTTCCATCATGTTAATTGTAGTGCAGCAGAGTTTTGATTTTCTTCTCTGCTCACTCAGTGTTTATAACTGCAGAAAGATCTTTCATGAAATGCCACATATAATGATGTGATGTGTTGTGTTTTTCTGTAAGAACTTGCTGTTAAATTTGCATTTGAAGCTGAGCCTCAATTGTTCTTAGCTTGTTATTAATTTTTGGGCAAATTTGAGCCTTGTTGTTCTTATAAAATTGTTCTTATAAAAAAAAAGCGTGTAGTGTGAAATTATGCTGATCACAGTGACTGATATCAGCAATTAAATTGGGCATGCTCCCCTGGCAAATTTTAAAATAAAGAGCCTCTAAAATGAAGTCTGGTGCATTTTGGAGAGGAGAAATGCGATTTTTCTTCAAAAGATAACTATAAAGATAATCAGCTTTGGTATTTAATTTTACATCCAGGTGTAGTTACTTGATTTTAGTTTTGTTGAGTTTTTAAGGATCTGAAGCAACTACTTACAAGGTAATTTAATCTGGCTTCCAAATATTTTTAAAATAAACTCAGTGGTACCTTTCGGCATTGGTAAAGCTAGTGATTGTCTTGTATACAATCCCGATATCAAATGGTGAACACTCTTCCTTGCTACAAATATGACTGCCTCACATAATTGCCAATACCATTGGTAAATCCTAAGTTACAATTTGTAAATTTCTGATTTCACCACAAAGAGCACATTCTGTCTCTTCTAAAATCTGTACAAGTAGTTCTGAACATTTAATTCTATTTTTAATTTATGTAATCCCTATGCTCTCAACACTCTGTCAATTGAATATGTCATGCAGTTGTGTTGCAAAAGGTCAACATGAACCAAGATCATGCACGCAAATATTTATCACCAGTTTAACATAAAATATCATTTATTTCATCTTACCTTTTGCAGTATCTGCACCAGTGAAGTGATGCAGCATTTTTTGTCAGAATGAAAATATTTGCCCCTTTACTGGCAACTAGATGTTCTTGTTGCTCCCACATGAACACACACTCATATAAGTAGCTCTAACCTTTGAGGGGAGGGAGTGGGTAGAGTGATTCTGGAAAAAAATCCTGCAAGTGATTGTCAAAAGAATGAAAACTCCTGCAGAGTTTGTTCTCCAATGCAGTGACCTTATTGTCTTCACAGCGAGTCTCTCAGAAGTTGGATTTCAGAGGGGCCTACTGTAAAGAATAAAAGGCATGCAGCTCTAGCCTATATTTTAGATCAATAAAATCCCTATTATTATTAATAGCATTGCAGCAAAATAAAAACAATTCTTGTACTAGCAAGATCATTTACCCCACCTCATCTTGAGCAAAAGTCAAATTATTTTGCACAGTACATTTAATAACTTAAGGTTACTGTTCAGTTTGAAACTGAAGGAAGTGGCCATTCAAGCTTTTCAGTGACATATAGGTTTATAGGGTTACAACACGAAATAACAGAGATATGGTCCATTAACCAAAATACTGCTCAAACTGAACAGTATTTTTCGTCTTATAATAAGTTTATAAAAGTCATTTATAAATTCCCTGTTTAATATGCCATATGGGGTTTGTTTGCAATAGGAACTGACAGAGATTTTTTTAAAGCACACCACAAATATGTAGTTAATATTCTGGTAGGTATGTATATTGAGGTTTTACTATTAACTATTGTCTGGTAGGTACTTTTATTCTGGTAGGTACAGTATGTCTATTAAAATGTTAAGATTTGTCCGGTAGGTACTTCATTCCAGCAGGTACTTCTGTTAGGTACTTGAGGGGACCCATAAAAATACATCAAACATGAAACTGTTAGCCTTTTAAATACTTCCGGCATGAAAAAGGAATCCCCTTTGGACAGAGCCCCCCCCCCCATCCCTGCATGGCCACTGTTTGGAGTACTCCCTTTCTGGGGTCATCATACAGTTACCATCACTGTAATATATATTACTGAACTGTCAGTTGCCATCACAATCACTTTGACAGTGTTATTGTTATCTTGTTTACCATAAACCTCAGAACGAAAGAATGGACGGCGAGTGGCTGTAGTACAAGATCCTCATATCTTTCACCAAAATGATCCCACACAATTTAAACTGGAGCATGGTCACAATGATGGAGATAGTGGTGGTCGACAACACAACATGAAATATCACAACGGTCATCAGCAAAAACAGCCACAGAGCAGCCATAGCAAGTTAAAAGACAGACCAAAATTTCATCATTCTAACAGCTGGAAAGATGCAATCAAGAAAGCGCAAGTTTTGCCAGATCCTTGGGAGAAGTTTCATATTGATGAGTCCTGCCCAGTTGAGGTGGCCATTAGACACAGATATAATGTCCTCAAGAAGCATTGGGTCGAAGATGAAGTGCGAGTCAAAATGGAAAAAGTGGTAGGTAGTGTTCAGTTGACTGACTTCAAACCAAACAGTATCTAGCTGTCGTGATTGATCAGTAAAGATTACAGTAACATGTACACTAACAATGATAAGTGTGATGATGTTGTTGACTCAGATAGTGACACTGTAGTCAGATAGTAATCATCAGCTATGTTTTTCTTAACTATGACAGCTTTGAGAAGTACTTGAATCTTGTTCTCTTTCTTCTATTAGTGTCGTTTTACTTTTTATGTCTTAGATTTACTTCGATGAGGATCATGCAAAAATGCTTCTTGATTTTATGATATTTGTTAAAGAACACACTCAATTTTAACTCCTGACCAATATTTTTGTGATGGGCAATCCCTTAAACCTTGACCCTTGTAAAATGACCCCTTCAATTACTGGAATTTCTGTGTTGGTGAGCAAGCTTAATTAGATGGGCACATTGATCAACAAGGGTCTGCTGTGTTGAGGAGTTTATGATTGCAACATCCGCTTCACACAATTCAATTCAATTTATTTGCACTATTCATTTTACAGATAAAATAGAGAAAATAACATACATTTGAAGAAAAACTAATTAATACTAGTTCGAATGATTAATTTACAGCTGGAGAATATGTGTGTAGTGGCCAAAGTAGCAAAATCTTTCGTGTTGGCTACTATCACACCAATTCTGGTGGCCAAAAACAAACTGATCAAACTGATCCTTGTCAATCAAAACTGTTAGAAATCCTGACAACATTCTAATAGGGTTGTAAGCTTTCTATGCTGCTTTGTCTTTCAGCCATTTGACCAGGGAGCAATGAGGATGTGTTTTAGACTGTGAGTAAATTTATCTATGTATAGCTAGGATATAAACCAATGTGACTATATGAGTAAATAAATCTATAAGGTGTCTGTGTACATTCAACAGCAGAGATGTGACAACTTAACTATAAGTATTTGCCCAATTTCCAATTTTACTCTCACCTTTTGGAACTGACTCTAGCTGATCTTTCCCTTAAGGATTAACAGTATCTGATTCAAACTTATTCTGGGGCACCTTAGACCTGGGGCACAGAAAGTGTCCATGACCTCTAACTTTCGAGACACATAAGGCTACAAAAACCTAAATTGGCTGTGTGATATTTACTTACCACTTGGAGTTTGTGGTTGTTATCTTGGCTGCTTTTGCTCATGTTGAAAAATGTCAGAATTAGGTTAAATTATTACTAACATAAACTTGCATACACCAGATGTTAATTTTGATTTTGACGTAGGAAAGGTTAATTTTCCAGTGCAAGGATGCCATACGTGAGTGTATGCTCTCATACCTGGTACTTAATATTAAAAATTGTGGAGTTATATCTATTAGTTGACTAGATAATAAAGGTCCCTGATCTGAACATTTTAGGAAGAAGCTGTCCAACTTCAGTCATCATATGAACTGGAAACATGCTGCAAATTACGTTGCCAAACATTACATTGACGAGGTACCCAGGGAAGTTTACTTAGATGATGTCAGACTGCAGATGAATGCTAAACTCTGGGGGGAGGAGTTTAGCAGGCACGATCCACCGAAAAAAGTATGTTGGTACAACAGACAATGAAAGTCAGATAAGTTGTTTCCAGCAAAGTTGTTTTTGGTACAGTGGGAGGTATTTGTCAGATAGACTATTTCCAGGAAAGGTAAGCTGGCAGATATCTATCTATCAGATGTATTTTTTCCAAATGGTAAATTTATAGAAAGGCAGATATATTTCAAATATGATGATTCCAGTAAAGGCGTAATGATGCAGTGGAAGATACCTATCAGAAATATTTATTCCAGGAATGATGAGTTGGGACAACAGAAAAATATCTATAAGATGGAATGATCTAGCAAATGTTTATTCATAGAATGGCAGATATCTATAAGATATGCTTCCAGTAGGGGTAAGTTGGGACAACAGGATATTTCTATCAGGTAGAATGGTTCCAGCAAAAGTACATTGGTACAACAGGAGATCTTTATCAGATTGACTGATTCCAACAAAAGTAAGTTGGTACAACAGGAGATATCTGTCAGATAGAGTGATTCCAGAATGAGTAAAGTTGGTACAATAGTAGATATCTATCAGATGGAATGATTCACGAATGAGTCAAGTTGGTACAACAGTAGATATCTATCAGATGGAATGATTCCAACAAAGGTAATTTGGTACAACGAGAGATATCTATCAGATAGAAATGTTCCAGCAAAGGTACACTGGTACAAAAGGAGATCTCTATCGGATAGAATAATTCCAGAATAAGTAGAGTTGGTACAAAAGGAGATTTCTATCAGATAGAATGATTCCAGCAAAGGTAAGTTGGTACAAAAGGAGATGATCTCTATCAGATAGAATTATTCCAACAAAGGTAATTTGGTACAGCAGGAGATTTCTATCAGATAGAATGATTCCAGCAAGGGTAAGTTGATACAAAAGGAGATGATCTCTATCAGATAGAATGATTCCAACAAAGGTAATTTGGTACAACAGGAGATTTCTATCAGATAGAATGATCCCAGCAAAGATAAGTCGGTACAACAGGAGATAACTATCAGATAGAATGATTCCAGAATGAATAAAGCTGGTACAACAGTAGATATTTATCAGATGGAGTGATTTCAACAAAGGTAACTTGGTACAACAGTAGATGTCTATCAGATAGAATGATTCCAGTAAAGGTAAGTTGGTACAATAGGAGATATCTATCAGATAGAATGATTCCAGTAAAGGTAAGTTGGTACAACAGGAGATAACTATCAGATAGAATGATTCCAGAATGAGTAAAGTTGGTACAACAGTAGATATTTATCAGATGGAGGGATTCCAACAAAGGTAACTTGGTACAACAGTAGATATCTATCAGATGAATGATTCCAGTAAAGTTAAGTTGGTACAACAGGGAATATCTATCAGATAGAATGATTCCAGAATGAATAAAGTTGGTACAACAGGAGATATCTATCAGATAGAATGATTCCAGTAAAGGTAAGTTGGTACAACAGGAGATATCTATCAGATAGAATGATTCCAGAATGAGTAAAGTTGGTACAACAGTCAGACATTTATCAGTTGGAGTGATTCCAACAAAGGTAACTTGGTACAACAGTAGATATCTATCAGATAGAATGATTCCAGAATGAGTAAAGTTGGTACAAAAGGAAATTTCTATCAGATGGAATGATTTCAGCAAAGGTAAGTTGGTACAATGGAAGATATCTATCAGAGAGAATGATCCAGCAATAAAGTCAGGTTAGTACAGCAAGTTACAAGATACATAAATCAGACAGGTTGTTTTCAGGAAAATATATTTATAATCAGGGGATCTCTATGAAATAGATTGTTTCAAGAAATTGTTTGTTTGTACAACAAAAGTTGTAGAAATCAGAGAGATTGACAGGAAGAATGGATGTGATAACTATGTTGTTTTAGCAATAGTTCCTTAAACTTTGATAACTCTTATACTTCATGTTACTTGTCATTATCTAACAGCCTCACACTTTGGTAACGTCTTATCTGCAGGTGGACATCTTTCAAACATACATAATTGAAATGAAGGAAAGAGAAGGATCTCCCCTGTTTCATCTGGAACATTTCATTGAAGGCCAATACACAAAGTACAACTCCAATTCAGGATTTGTATTGCGTGATGAAACCTTGCGCTCCACACCACAGGTAACTCTGCAATGTACAGGTGTAAGGGAAGAAGCATTCAGTGGGATTTGTCTCTTGTGTTGTCAGTTCCCCACAAATACTGTAAGTTTGAAATAATCAGCCCCAGGGGAGGGTTGCTCAGTTAATATTGTGATGCAAGGTGAAACTTTGCACTCCATTATGAAAAACCATAGTGTGGAGGGATTTTCCACTGGGATTTTGAAGACATAACAATATCTTGCTTTCCACCCCAAATAATAAATTATAAAAGTGCATCGGACGGCCTCAATGGAGGATATACAGTAGCATACATGTATGGCACGGGTGGATTCAGAAATTTTCGAAAGGGTGGGCCAGGAACAGCGATTTTGGAAAAATGGCTAAGAAAAGACATCGGTAGAAATCAGAGTGATTGACAGCTATGTTGTGCTCCAAAACATGTTTTTAAAATGTTTTTCTCATAAAATAGATAGATATAAAAGCTTTATTGTAGTATCAAGTCTTCTAGGAAGGCCTTTCAGGCCTCACTAATCGGGGACACATTATTCCAAAACTGTCAACGAAGACCCCCTCCCCTAAATCCGCCCATTTATGCATACTAAACAGTTCCAGGTAGGGATACTCAGCAGACGATCTGCTACCAACCTACAACACCGGTAATCAAGCAGTGCTCAATAGATCCATAAGATAGTTACATGGTATAGTGTTGTGGTTTAAAGGGAAACTATGTTAGAGCTTGCAGCAACAAATCAACAAACTATACTTAAACTAGATCATTCCCATTTAAGGTAACTTGTTGATGTTAAAATGTTGATCCTTTTGCTACAGGCATTTAGTCATTTTACATATGAAAGATCTGGGCATCAGCTGATTGTTGTGGACATCCAAGGTGCGCTATTAACCAGTTTGTTGGTTGTGATTACAAGTACCAACTCAGCTTCATTAGTGGCAGTAACTTAATTTATTTATAAATCCTAAGGACATGGTAACATTCAAGGTACTTGGACAGGTACTTCTTAAAAGAATAATTTAAGATATTTCTGCAGGTGCTTGAACACTGCTTTAAAAATAACTGCCTTATCATAATGCTCTCAAAATTTTGTAGCATGTGTGAATGTTACAGCGAGAGACACTCATTCGGAGGTGTTTTGTTCGGATAGCGGATTGTGGTGTCAGGCACATGCCAGTTTATCTAGATATAAAGGCATTGTATAGTCTACATAATAATGTGAATAGATATGGTATTATGATGCATTGTTATCCCACATGCAAAACTAAGCATTGCCAGAATAGTTGTATCAAAATTACCCTTCATAATTTTAGTATAGCCTTAGCTTTTATATATCACCTGATCCCGACTGCACCCCCATTTATTATTCAGTATTATATTGTAGAGCTTTAGTGTATTTCAGTCTTTACAACTGCTAGTCTTTAGCTTAATAAACCACCTACATGTATCTACCTGTATGATGAGTGGTGGAACTGTATTGTCTAGTGGTTGGCATAAGTTTCATAAGTCAAAAGTTCTGTACAGAAAACATTTTGTGGTTATCTTCATTCCAGGTGTGGGCGATCTTTATACCGACCCTCAGATTCACACAGCTGATGGAAAAGAATATGGAGAGGCCAACCTGGGGCCAAGGGGAATGGCTTTGTTTTTTAGTTCACACCAGTGCAACAAGTGAGTCAAGATGTGTATTATAGCAGCTTTATTTATTTGCAATACTGGCTGAGCTGGTCCTAAATATTTTGAAATGGATTAAATTGGGACATTTACTGCAAATAGTGCGCATGGTTATAACGTGAAGTTTGTTTCTTCAATAAAAATATAAGTCTCTAAGGATATTGTAAATAAAAGGTGGAAGAATCTTTGGTTTTAAGTTAGGGTACCTTGCAGAGCTTGAATGTGGTTCTATTGTCCACATAAGGAATTATTTACACTTGTAGTTGTTATGCTCACATTTTTGCAGGACTGTATTAACAGAACACCCAGATTTGCCATGAAGATGCAGAAGGACTACTTCTTCCTTACATAGTTCGTACCGATCACTTATGTCTTTCTCCGTTATTTAAACCTGTAGAATATGCAATGCTTTGGGCCTGTCACCGTTTGATTTAAGTGAGAAAGAGATAGAACGGATCAGCATATCAACACAGAATGCACACGATTCCACAACAGTCGTAAGGAGTTCCAGCTTTGAAGAGAACGTAATATCACCGGCATCTCTGAGAAAAATGTCGGCAATCTTTGATGTCACACCGTTACTTCATCTGGATGTCCCCCCTCCGGTTTCGTCAGAGAACATCGATGTTGAACCAGATTCGCCAAGAAAAATGTCAGCCATTTTTGACATCACGGAGTATGCCCTTGCAAAGTCTCCTCCCGAATCACCCAGCCTCCTTCATGGAACCTTTGAACTTGCATCAGCCGTAGCCAATAAGGAACTGCATAGCTCGGAGGAGCAACCCGACAGCCCGGTGTCTGAATCTTCACACAGCTCTCAGTCAAGGTCGCCAAAGGTCTCGTTTGGTCCTCTAAGGAGAAAGAGCTCGGAGGAGTCGGATGAATCGTCCGCCTCGGAAACTGAGAGCGACTACAGCGATGTGTTCACCGAGAACGTAAGTCTAATCCACACGTTGTTGATAGAAACTGGAACTCGATTTTTATCGAAAAGATTGCAGTGAAAACAGAAGTAATAACAACCACAATGATATTAATAATTAATTAGTATTTCTGCCCCACTACAGAACACAACAAACAAATAAAACCCATTTGGGTTTTTTCGGAGGAGCAGGCTTGACTCACTAACTGTAACGTACACGTTCACAATACTTCAGCCGATAGCTTCCAGTACAGATTCACAAGTTTGTGACCACTATCGGATTCGAAAAACCACAACTGAAACCGGTGGGAAAGACTGGAAAGTATTTCCCGAACCAAGCAATGCAGCCACCACATTCCTCGGACAATCTAACACTCAGAATGTCATTAGAACTGTCTTACATCATTGTTATTACGACTTACAAGGTCTTACAAGGAAATTTGTAAATCTTTTTAAAATAATATTGCTATCTTACATCATTATTACAGTAATAATAAAGTTACAAATTTTAGGGAAAAATATTTTTTTGCTGTTGGCTACGTGCCACAGAAATATCAATTTCTGTCTATTTGTTCTCTACGATCACTCAATCGCTAGAAATTACATTGTATTAGGGGTGGACCATTTGATATTTGAGGGGGTAGTGGAAGATGCAACAATGCTTTACAATATGATACTACGTATTTTAAAACAAAGGTACAAAAAGTTACAAGAATATAAATTTACAAGGGTACACATCGTGCTTAGTGGAAAAAACGAGTCCTTGCAAGCGTAACTGTTAGGAATGTTGATCAATTTTCTTAACCAACAACAAAAAACATTTTTGTGGAAACTTGTGGAAGAGACGAGAGGGTTATACAATGCAAAAATGATGCTAAGTCAATTAAAGATATTTCCCAAAGGTACTTAATCAAGTTTTATTAGGGCGGAGGGGGAGGGGTCGCCCGGAGGCTCAAAACTTTGTAACTCTTTCATATACAGTTTTTGCCCGAAATGGTGCCCTTGTAATACCTCCACTAGAAAACCGTATCCCTCATACGTAATATAAATGTGACACCTTTTCATTATACCTGTTACTTTTTGCAACCCATTCATTTACTAGGATGTTAATTTTCACTATTCTTTCAGATACTGCGAGCATGAATAATGCACCCCCTTCAAATTGTTTTAAGGAATAAGTGTTTCTAAATCCAAGTGCCAAGCAATGCCAAAGTGAAATGGGCTGTAGGTAATATTCAAAGCGAAGTCCCCGAAATCTTAGTATGGTTACCCTGGGTGCCAGAGATCGTATATACAAGTCGGCTCGCCCTTCGCGCTCGTTGGGCTCGATATACAAGCGAGAGAACCTCTGGCACCCAGAGTATGGTATGGTGATATTAGTTGACACTGTAGGAAAATGGATAAGTATACTTCTTGAATTAGATCACCGCTTTTCTATTTTCAGAATTAATTGGATATGAAATATACTTTTGTAGGAAGACGAGGAGCGAAGAGCCTCTCAGTCGTCAGGGGGGAGGCTGTCCATAGCCGTGGGTCACATGCACAAAGCCTCAAGCGTACACTTTGAGGCCGAGTTGATGGAGAAGTTACGAGCAGAACAAGAGAAGAAGGCGAGGAAGCAGAAGATTGTCTCATGTTTAGGGCAGGTAAAGTCAGATTTGCGTTTCGGGATCGTTTTTAAAAAGGTAAAATGGTAATTGGTGCATTTTTGTAGCGCCTTTTCCATACCTATGAACATGCTCAAAGGCGTTTTACAATGATCAATTTACCCTCTGTGGACTAGAAGCATATATAGGCGCCTCTGGCAGCCGCTTCAAAGCGGTCCATGTATGCTGGTACTCATTTTACCGACCCCGGA
>JAOBRH010439823.1:0-10676 GCA_027575125.1 Umimayanthus parasiticus | reverse complement strand
TTTTATTGATAGAAATTTCATTTTTACTAATAGGATTTTATTTTTCTTTTTTTGTAAAGCGCTTAGAATAGCAATGTATTGGCGCTATATAATATCTATTATTATTATTATTATTATATCACGTGTTACACTAGTTTCATAATAATTTCTATTATCTTTTGAAATGTTATAACCCTTTTTTAAAAACTGAAGAATCGTGCATTTATTAAATCAGAACAGAACCGAAATACTCTGAAGAAGCCGGTTGCAATTGCAATCGAAAATTTAGTGTATAAAAACATTTTTAAAGAACATTTAAATCAGATCAGATACAACGTTTTTAAAGCACACATTTATTAATCATGATGACTGATCGCCTCTCAAATACAGAATTCAAACGTGTTAAAAACAGCAAATTTGCGAGTTTATTACGATTTATTACAACTTTAAAGCTTACTAGCTTTATGCAAGCTAGTTTATATAGTATACGATTTGTAGTGAACAAGTGAGACCGAAAAAAAGCTATTTTTTCTGCGTTGACAAGTAAGCTGAATACGGGTTTGATCTACAAAGGTCTTGAAAGGTTGATATGGTATGTTTTTCGCCTGTGGGCTTTGATGTGTAGCTGACGTTTCAAGCGTTAGCCCTTCGACGGTGCAGACGTTGTTTCAGTCAATTTAAGAGCAATTACTAAGCATACGGCAAGGTACGGGCCGTGTTAGGTTGTTAATACAGCCTCTTGTTTTATTTTTGTCGGTGTCGTGTTGTTTTTGCGCATGCCTGGTGACTAAAGAATTGCTCGCTGCGCGAGGAGTTTGAAGACATCAGAACAGGTTGGAAATTGATATTTCTTGGCATTTATAGTTCTATGCGTCTTCCCCCGCCACTTACATTATACAAACACATCGTTGCTGTCAAAGCGACGATCAATAAGCAGAAGTCCACACTCAAAATTGTTCTCAAAGTCGGGGGTTTTGTGTTCGACGGCGTGCTTCTGTTTGTCTTCCAAGATTGTCAAAGAGTATCAAAGAGTAATGAAGCAAAGCAAAGTTGAAATACGTTGATTAAAAACTTAACTCAGACTTGCATAAGTCGACAAATAATTTTATCTACAACTGACTGTGAGAAACAAGCATGAAATGCTGAGTGAGTGATCGACTTGTCACAAACAGTTGAAACTCTACGGTCACGACACGTGTTGCATGTGCAGCTCTCACCAAGTTGAAGTTTACCGAAGTGACAGCTCTTCAAAGCCAAAGTAGACTCACAGAGTGGAAGCTGGGAAAATATCAGAAAATAGAGAAATTTGAGGTAAGAGAAATATATTATATTTATATCTAAAATAAAATAAAACAAAAACTAGATTGTTTACGCGAGCAATTAATATATTGAATTTGCATATTTTTGAAATCCAGCAAGGGCTTCAAAGATATTTTCTTTGGGTTTAGTTCTCTAGTGTGCTCCGTTTATCTATATAATTTCATAGAGGGATACTCTACTGTCACTACAACATTTGCTTGTGACGACAAAAATGAGTCGCATGAGAGAACTTGCAAGCTCAGCTGTCGATCTCGCTGAGAAATTTAGAGCCAGTGCTATAAGCAAACTCCAGACCTGTCGAAGAGCTTGTTCAAGAGAACCAAGTGGAATACCTCGGAAAGAACTCGCACGTATCTTGGGAAGGAGCAGGCAGTTAATGCGATAAGTATTTAAAAACATGTTAGTAGTGATACCCCCCACTGTCGTTTGTGGAATATTTGGAATGTGATAATGAGGTGTTAATTACCCCAAGCTGTCATAATGACAATGGGAGGATTAAGAGTCTATTGTGGTAAAAAGACGCGACGCTAACAATTCAATAGAAGGATTAAGAGTCTATTGTGGTAAAGACGCGACGCTAACAATTCAATAGGAGGATTAAAAGTCTATTGTGATAAAAAGACGCGACGCTAACAATTCAATAGGGTCAAAAGTCAGGGATGTGTTGCATGACTATTAATGAGAAAAACAGGCATGTTAATTACACCTAGGGGATTTACCTATTGTGTGACTATGACAATGATAACCACATTGTAACATCCATTCTAATAAGGTATTGTTCAGTAATATGTTTATTAATATAACAGATTCATTTTCACTTTATCTTTTCTTTTCTCTCTAAGACTTTTTTAGAAAGCCAAACAAAAATGCCTTTTCCGCTAAAACTTGAACAACCAAATATCGAATTGTTACAATCCATATTTGTAAGTGCTTGCGCTGTCCAAATACACAAAAAGGTGAACCAAATATTTACGAAAAGATGTTGTGGATGTAAAAGTTTGTGGAAGAACACAGACTGTCAAATGTTAAATGATGAAGAAAAACTCGATCTCTATTTCGAAGAAGCTCTTTCTGGCATAGAACGTTTTGTAGTTGAAGCGAAGCTTCGAGAATGTGTAAACGCGATTGCTCCAGACCAACACAATCCGGAGCTGTTTTACCGGGCCCATTGTAGGGATCCCCGTGTAGATGAAAAATGGAAGGAAAGAGTTAAATCAAATGTGAGAGGCATAATGGAATTTAAGTGGTGAAATTACTGTCAGCATCAATCAATCTGAAAGGCTCCTCCCACTTCAGAAGGAGATAAAAACAGAACTCATGATGGGCTGTTTCTCATAAGGAATACGAAGTGCGCCCAGCTCTCTCAAGAAGAAACAAACACGAGTTCGTTATTTTATCAAACTGCAAACATGATGGCTTGCTTGTATGAGGATAGCAATGTGAGATTTCAAGTGATAGAAGAAGAACTCTACAAGGCATACGCAAAGGCCGTCAGAAAAATGCTTTACCATGTGATACAAGAGGAGTGCTACGGATGTCAGATTGCTCACCCAAGTCAAAAAACAACATGTTGTTTGCCTTATGCCTTTTGAAGAACAAATTGAATATTATCTCGAGGATGCATTGAAACTTGTACTCAACGACACACAAGTGAAAGAAGACTGGAGTAAAGCAATAGAAACACTGTTTCCCGGACAAGATATTTCATCCATACTTTTATTTGAATGCAGAGGACTAATGGTTGACTTTGATACGAAAGAAGGACGCGAGCGACTTAAATCACATATTTTTCAAATTGAGAACTCTGAACAATTGTAATGTAAAACAAGCAAAACTGTTTGTAGATGTGACTTTAATAAAAAGATTTGAAAGGTGTATAATTGCGTCATTTTAGTGTTTGATGTGATATAATGAGGATCTGTCTAACAGTTTACAGATTCTTGGCCAAACGGCTACAACTGCCACCATTGCCTTCTAGAGGGATCAGTTGTAGTCTCAAATCACTTTATTACGTTCACGACAAAATTGTCGCAATTGATGAAATGAAATGGGGACATTTAGTATACTTTCTTCGATATGCAGAAGAAATGCGACTGTCCAAAGAAGAATGGGTGGAACTATATATATATTTAACAGGCATCCAAATTTGTTTCCAAGTATGACTTCTATTATTGGTCGTCTGATAATTTATGCCTTGAGGTATCTATAAGCAACAAGAAAAGTTCTACCATGGTCATTTGATGGTAATCGTTTGAACGAGCAGGATGTCTTGTTGCTGTACGCCTGGGCTACCCACTATTCAATTGGAAAATATTTTTAGGCGTATCCGTTGGATATTATCTTGTTGTGGCGGTAAAATTATCATACAGTCATCAGAACTCGATGGAGGAGGAACTAAATCAGTATCTGCAGCAGAAGTATTATGATCTCGAACAGCCAGGAAGTCTTGGTGGGGTCGATGCCCTTTATCGTGCTGTAAAAGAAGACAAGAATCGTAAAGTTTCATGAAAACAAGTTCACGAATGGTTAAAGAGTCAAGACACGTACACATTACACAAGCCCGCACCTAAAAATTACGTCAGGAACAGAGTTGTGGTTGGAGGCATTGATGATCAATGGCAGGCCGATCTCGTCGATCTCCAATCTTTAAGTAAATACAATGATGGATACAAGTATCTGTTAACTTGTATTGATATTTTTTCCAAGGTCGCTTGGGCTGTGCCACTGAAGTCAAAGACTGGTAAAGAAATTACTGCAGCTTTTCAATCTATTATAAAGAATGGACGAAAACCATTTTATCTGCAAACTGATGAAGGTAAAGAGTTTTTAAACACAAATTTACAAACATTGCTGAAAGAAAATGACATTCACTTTTTTATCACTCGCAACGAAAAAAAAGCAAATGTCATTGAGAGATTCAACCCAACTTTGAAGACCAAGATGTGGCGTTATTTTACTTGGAAGAACACCTTGAAGTACCTTCCGGTGCTGCCACAGTTACTGAGAAGCTACAACAATTCTATGCATAGAAGCATTAAGACGAAACCTCTCTTGGTGACGAAGAAAAATGAAAAGGCTATATGGCACACGCTTTACGGACAAACACTCAACCCGAGAGTAAACTTCAAATTTCAAGTTGGAGATCAGGTGAGAATCAGTAAAATGAAAAGGACCCAAGAGATTTTTACCATTACCCAACGGATAGTGCGTTGTCCGCCGGTTTATCGACTGAAAGATTACAACGGTGAAGTACTTGTTGGAACGTTTTATGAATCAGAACTGCAGAAAATTATAAAGACAGATGAAGTTTACAAGATTGAGAAAATAATCAGACAAAGAAAACGTCGTGGTCTAAAAGAGTTACTAGTTAAGTGGATGGGCTATCCAGACACAATGAACAGTTGGGTTTCAGAAAAGGACTTAGTACCATTATAAGTGTAACGGTTACGTAATTATATATCCGTAAATAAAGTTGTGATAAAAGATCTTGCTGTGTGTTCATTGAATCATTTTGAGCTAAACCTCAGTCATGGAAGGACAGTTTTACATAACGCTTCCAAGCAATTCATCACTGGAAATATACCCCAAGAACACTTTGGCCGATTTCACAGTCCATTTGTTACAATCTTTAGACCTCGGTGGTGATTGGGTGGTCGGGCTCAGTGAAATTCAATATCCTCACACATGGAATAATGTTAGAAAACTTAGTAACGCTTTCTATGCGCGCTGGGGAAAAGAAGCGATGGTAGAGAGATACGAAGTACCCGATGGGTATTACAAATCAGTCAACCAAGTGCTCGATTCCATGAAGAATCAAATGGATGAAAAACGACGGAATGACTTAGTAATATCCTACGATGACGTGACCCGACGCGTAACGATAGATGTAAAAAATAACCTCGAAATATTACTCGGAGATGGACTTGCATCACTACTAGGATTTGAAAATGGACAAAATATAGATAAGAAAACTATCAGCCCTCACGTTGCAAGTTTTTTCCGGTGGATTTCACTCTCTTTACGTTTACTTGGACATAATTGACGCACAAGTTGTGGGCGATTCATTGGTTCCCCTTCTCCGCATTGTAAACATCGACGGTGATGACGGAGAAATAATAACAAAGACGTTTGATAATCCATTTTACGTAGCGGTCAGCAGGAAATTCGTTGATCGTATCCAATGCAATATAAAGGACGACACAAACCAATTGGTTCCATTTGAGAGTGGGAAGGTGATCGTGACACTACACTTCAAGAAAGCTAAACCGTTTTACATATAAAAGACATCATGCGGAAACAATACAAACCCAGTATCGAGGCTTACAAGCTTCACTTTTGAAATCAACGTGGAGGAGCTCCATTACCAGGCTTCAAAGTAGTTGGGATACAGCGTGGATATGGATTAGGTTCCATGTTTAGGAGTTTGTTTCGTTCAGCTATTCCCTTTTTAAAATCAGGTGCAAAGACCGTCGGCAAAGCAGCCCTAAAAACTGGAATGGGAGTAGCAAACGATGTTTTGAATGGGAAGGATATCAGCTCTGCGACATCAACGTGTGTAAAGCAAACCGGTCAGGAGCTAAAGCAGAAAGCCATGAACGTTGCCAGAAATGCATTAACATCTCGGACTGGACAAGGCCGAAAGAGAAAGACAGCAACAACCAATAAAGCACCGCGCAAGAAAGCGAGGCAGACGTCAACTATAAAAGAAGGCAAGGGTGCAAAAACTGCCAGTAGTGCTCAAGCAAAGGGAAGGAAAACAACTGGTGGAAAGCGAGGTCAAACCAAAAGAAAAGCTCAGTCAAACGAAGCAATTGAACTAGGAGTTATTTTTAGAGAAGCCAAAAAGCCAAGATTTTAAGATGTCTTTCGTTCATCACGAATCTCCTGAATGTATGAACAATGCCTTGGAACTTTTCACTGTACCCGCTACTCAAACTGGAGAAGAACATGGGAGGTGGCACGACGCTCATCCTGTGTCAACCATCACTGACAGTGGTCCAATCGAGTTTTCGATCGACGGAAGCTCAGAATACCTGGATTTGGCTCATTCATATTTATTCGTAAAAGCAAAACTGACGGCAGGGGATGGTGGTGTGGTCACAGACAAGAAAGTGGCACCAGTTAGCTTGTTTTTACAGTCCTTGTTCAGTCAAGTGGACGTGACGCTGAACGGAAAACTAATATCTTCTGGTTCCAACAACTACCCGTATAGGTTTATGTTAGGAACACTGTTGAACTATGGCGACGAAGCCAAGACCTCGAAATTAACCAGTCAGTTGTTTTACAAGAACAGTGCAGGTGCCATGGATGAAGTTGATCCTACCAAAACAGTTGCTGCAGGTGGCAACTGCGGACTTATATCTCGATACAAGCATTCGAACAAGAGTGTGAGTATTGAAATGACTGGTCCTATTCATGCAGACATCTTCTTTCAGCACCGCTACATCCTGGATTTTGTCAACCTGAAACTGAAGTTTTCACGATCAAAGAGTGAGTTCTGCCTGATGTCTGGAGAAGCCAATCCAAATTACAAAGTCGTCATTGAAGATGCAATAGTCTTCGTGAGAAAAGTCAAATTAAACCCGTCTGTTGCACTGGCAATAGCCGACAAACTGAAAACCACGACGGCTAAGTATCCCATTTGCAGAACAGATCTCAAAACTTTCAGCGTACCTGCAGTTTCCCTCGGCATTTCTCAAGACGTGTTTACTGGTCAGTTGCCAGATAGGGTGATTATATCAGTGGTTGACAACGACGCCTACAACGGATCGTATACAAAAAGTCCATACAACTATAAAAACTATGATCTAAATTTCCTTGGAGTGTATGCTGATGGTATTCAAGTTCCACAGAAACCTCTGCAGTTAAAGTACAGTGCAGCTGGTGGTCAAGGCTTCATTTTAGGTTATCAGTCTCTGTTCAACGGCACTGGAACCATGATTGGAGATCACGGAAATCAGATTTCACGCGATAATTATGCCAATGGTTACACGCTACACTGCTTCAACCTCACACCTTATTTATCCAATGGAGAGAACTTCAATCTCATAAAACAAGGGAATCTAAGAGTTGAAGCTCAGTTGGCAACACCACTCGCTCAGACAGTGAACTTCATGGTTTATGGTGAATTTGACAGTTTGATTGAAATTGATCACTCCAGAAACATCTTGTTCGATTACGCCAATTAACAATGAACACGAATCAACTAAAGGACATTGCACAGCGAGACAAGATTGCCAAACAACAGTTTCAAGGTGTTTTTCTTTGACCTTTTACCAGAAAAAGTATCGAGATATCCAAGTGCTTTCATTGCCAATGTGGACCCGTCGAGCAAGCCTGGAAGTCATTGGGTGGCATTTTATTTCACAAAAGACCAAAAGGGAGAGTTCTTTGATTCATATGGACAAGCTCCTGGCGGCTATTCACGAAACTTTACTACTTTTCTTGAACTTAATAGCAAAGAATGGAGTAGTAACCAGAAGCAGCTGCAGGGACTGAACTCCAGTGTGTGTGGACAATACTGCATTTATTATGTCGTAAAAAGACGTAGAGGAAACAATTTGAACTCTATAGTTCAACCTTTTGTAAAGAATAAGCAAATAAATGATGCATTTGTTGATGAATTTGTAACCAAATATGTTGAATCTAAAACTGTAACAATAAAGCAAGTGTCTTTACCCAATAAACTTGTATGAGATGAAGCAATAACAAAATGAACACCATATAGTGAGTTTAAATGTTATCTTTATTGACAATATATAAATCAAGTTACAACTCCTGAGTTTAAATAAAATGAAAGATTAACGGTATTGATTGCGATCTTTGTCTCTTTTTTATAATGTTTGCCAAGTAGAACGTGCCAGAGGAGATGTAGACACTTTTCGTCGCATGAAACGCATCTCTGGTGTTTTCAAAACACGTGGTGGGCACGAGGGTAAGAACCGAATGTCTTCTACATTTTGATCTTCATCCTCTATAGGTCCATCATCAACTCTCGTCTTGTATTGTTGCATAACTGCTTTCCTTTGGTCATTGCCTATCCAATCGTGAGGTGTGTTTATCTTAGCTAATCCACGAGCAAAAATATTGCCAACCATGAGAATCGAAACTCTTTCGCCCTTTTACAATGTCCCTTATTAGATCTACAATGTGAGTAGAAGGAACAGCTTTGCCATGATAAATCAACTCCCCGCGATCGTTCCAGTGTATAATGTCTTTGTTACTTTTTATTTTGTTCAAGATGAGCCTTGCTCGGGTCTTGGTCGTCTTTGGCACAGTGTCTAAAACTTCTTGTTCAATCTCATCAAATTTATCACTGGACGAATCTTGTTGTTGTTCGTTTTCTTTAGGTTGAACACTGTCCACTTTTATTGAGATGGGCTCTTCTTTTCTCTGATTGTAAAATTCAAGATATCTCTGAAGAGTTTGATTATACATCTTCACTTTGGCATCACCAGATATGTCTTGACGCTTTAAAACATTTTTCATGTGGTTATCTAAAGAAGACAACTTTTGAGTGATTGGCGAATTCTGTACTTGTTGTTGGTGTTGCATGGTAGATACAATGTTCTCTGGAGCTAACACCATTCTCTTTGCGTGCTGCATGTTTCAAAGTAAGCTTGCCAGAGCAGTTAGTACAGGAGGTAAGAGAACACCCGAGAAACTGCCTCCGTGTTGAACGATGGCTTCTTCTTTTGATGAAAGGGGACCTTCTTGACGGCAAGGGTGATGAGCGTGTTCTTATGACGTGAAAGCTTTTGCTTTTCACTTAGAGAAATGGGTACTGTTTCTTTGAGCACGTTCAAAATGCACTCACACAAAGCCTTTAAGAGTTGATTATCAGCAGTCTGAAGTATAGCTTTTCGTTGCTTGGCACTGCACTTACTGAGGACCTTGAGAAAATCGACGTTATCTTGAAACACCTGAGATTTTGTCAATAATGAACTCTTGTCGTAACGTCAAGTCTTTTTATACTCTCGTTTGACGTAAGCGTATTGTGTTTCTCCAGGAAAGATGTTCGTACGTAATCTGTATTCCTCTGGGGTATTGGACCGAACGTCAATTAATAAATTTCCGAACGGTCTTTTCGTGGCATCGTTGTATGCAGCTATCATGAATTTTCCTTCTCCTGGATGCATTTGTCTGGCAAGCGTCATTATTTGACTCCGATCACGTGGCGAATTGAAAATCACATAATAGTTTGTGTTCAAGTGAACAGTCCTCATCGATTTTCCTTGCACATACAAATTGTGTAAAAGAAATATTATGCTCAAGTTTAAATGACGTGTTTTTGTAAATAATTCAGTCATACTGACGTCACTGACCAGTGACGTCATCATGTCACTAAGCACAAGAAGCGAGCGTTGTTGTGGATTTATCCTGTCCAAGAAATCAGGAGGAAAGCCTTCAATAAACGTGATGTTGGGCAATTCTTGTTTCATTTCTTCAAACATGGGTTGATATGCACCATAGCAATAAAATATCACTTCCGGAGCTCCTTTTATCATCTGTTCTCCGAGTCGAAGCAATCGCCGCACAAATGTAGTTTTACCTGTGTTCGAAGCTCCCACGATCAACATTGAGAACGTATGTTCAAAGCGCATGGTGAAAATGAAAATCAAATACAGGTTTCCCCCTTTTTATCGACTTCACAAGGCGAGCCACTTATTGCAGGTGTTTGCTTTCAAATTGTAATTGGTTTTCACTTCATTGCATTGTTTAAGATAAATTTTGGCTGAAGCTTTGCTTGCTGTAGAAATGGCTTTCGTTCTTCTATGGAAAGTTCGTGAACGTATGGTAAATGATTAGCAAGTTTAACCAAATGTTTGCTACCACAGTTTGGAACTGGGCAGTCGCAGAGAACTCGTTTTGACAACTTAACACTTTGACAAACGGAGAAAAATGAAGAACATAGTATGATAATCGTGCATTTATGAAGAAAAATGTAAAGGCCAAAAGGGCCAGAAGTGCAAAGAGGCCAAAAAGGCCACCAAGTAGGTGAGACGTGTATCCGTTTTGTGGTAATGTTACAATTAAAAATACACCATCATAGAAATCTAAAATATAATTTATTGCTATTACAGAACTAACTGTTTACATGTACTCAATCATTTATTTACATTTAGTAGCCATAAGGTATTGTCTTGAAATCATCTACAATGACCTGTTTTGTATACACAACCCTATAGTCCTTCGATTGAATGCGAGACACAATGCTTTTTGTTTCTTTGTTTCGGCAAATTTTGTGTGGATCGGTTACTGTTATCACATCTGGTCCTATGCCACGCACCATGTTTTTTATGGACACATCCAGCGCTTCACTGGTTAACAGGTCAAAGTAGATGGCAGGATCAGTCACATATTCCACTTGTGATTTG
>JAOBRH010439601.1:0-10679 GCA_027575125.1 Umimayanthus parasiticus | reverse complement strand
ATCAACAAAGGTTGGTATGGTATGTTTGTCGCCTGTGGGATATGGTGTTTAGCTGACGTTTCGAGCATTAGCCCTTCATCGAAGCAGACATCAGCTAAACACCCTATCCCACAGGCAACAAACATACCATACCAACCGTTGTTGATCAAACCCATATTCAGCGTACTCGCCCATGCAGAAAAACAGTTTTTTTCAAAACTAGTCTTCCAGTGTTAGTGACTTACCACTGACTGTGGCAAAACACCCTGCCAGCCTGATGTCCACTCATAGAACTGTTCCTCCAAAGCCATGGATCTCCTAAGATTCTCCAAATTTCTGGCTTTCTCTTCCTTTTCCCTTTCCATTCTTCTTTTCCTAGCATCAGCTTTCAGTTTGGCAAGCTTATTGTCTTCCACTGCAAAAACTTCTCGCTTTAGATCATCCAGCACTTTCAGTAACCCTTTGGCATATGGTGATGCTTCAGCAAAATTACTGTATTTTGGGTTGTTTCTCATTAGATACTGCCCAAGATAGTTGATTGGATTAAAATCTGGACAAAATCCCTCGGAATCAGCCAAGTTTCTCTTCCCCACTTCAGTCAAAAGTTTTTCCACTCCAAGAATTAATGTTGGCATTAAATTGTCAATAAGATACATTCTTACATCTGCAGTTATATCGTTATCATTAAGCCATTCTTTCGCTAAGAGGTCGAAGGGAATTGTTCTCGCAATCACTCGTGCAATATCTTTTGATTCTGCGTCTCTTTTCTTCTTCTCCGTTTTCAAAACCACAAGACGTTTGTTGATTTTTCTTTCCTGCGATTCGCGCCATTTCTTGACGAAATTTCGCGTAAAATTCCTCACTAGTGGAGATTTTAGTCTGTCCTCTTCATAACTTGCTTGAACCACCTCAGCCACAGATAAAGATCTTGTAGGGCTTGGATTTGTTACCACTTGAACTTCGGGAGACCCAACATCGGTCATCTTCAATTTGGCGCAAATTAACTCACTAAGTGGTTAATTAAGTTGCTGATATCAATTAGTTTTCGCCAATTTTGTCCTCCTTTTAAACAACAGAATTCTTGATATCTAATTTATTAATAGACTCGGCGAGCTTGCAAGGTTTCCAAGTAGTCAACCACATTTTGTTTTCTTTGGTCAACCACAAGAAATCTAAACATGGCGGAGAAAGTTTGACTCTGGTTTCCATAACAACAGCAGCCGCTGAAACAGTTTTGCTCGCGGGCACAACTAGTTTCCAGGTTTCCAAAAAAGAATTCAACGCACAGACAGTTGTTAATTTTCGAATATTTTTCTCGGTTTGCAGGTACCAAGGTTCACGGAGTTGTTGGAAATAATTTTATGGTTTGATGTTGTATTGAGATCAAAGAAGAAGGCGTAAAAACGTATAACAGTTTGATCAAAGCTGACTGATTAAAGTGGTCAAAAGGCGTGTCAGTCGAGTGCAAATGGCAACCAGTTGAACTTGTAGTTAAACCGAAGTCAAGTGAGTCAACTCAGAAGAAGAGCAAAATGTCGTCTGCAGATTGTTGTTTTAGCATGTGTCAGTCACCAATTCAAGCGGCAGTGAGACCAGCTATGTGGATTCCAGGAATACGCAACTTGCATAGTCACAGAGAAACGTAGGTGTTACAGGTGCACTGCAGGTTGTGTTTTTCGTTTTGCAAAATACATGTTCTGAATATTAATCATTTAATGTCATTGACATCGAAGTGTGGTCTAAATTATGACTTCCATAAGCACAAAAATCCGCACACAGACACAGTCAGTCAGTGTTTTCAAAATGGATTTGTAAAGATAAAGAAATGTGGCAATTTGTGTGTGCTATAAAGGGGTCAGCAATCAAAATTTTTCTTGTATTTATACTGGATTGCAGTATTTTCGTTTAAAAATATTTTTATACAAACACTGAAACAGGAAAAACATGTGATCCGTGGCGAATGCTAATGATGGTAATTTATAGTTTAATTTCTAAATAAAACAAGCCACAGCCTTTGACACTGCACAGTTGGGTCCCAGAGAAAAGAAATATTTTTGCAGCCCAAGATGTTTATATTAATATTTATTTATCAAGATGGTGTTATCTATAAATACATGTATGTCATATATGATATGGATACATTTTTCTTAAAAAAATATTGTTTTCTGAATCAGAAGATAATATTTCTAATGTCATACAAGACGATAATCTGCAAGGTTGGTCCTGACGTGAAGTTATAATAATAATGAAAGAAAAAATAATAATGATAATAAAATAATAGTAATAATGAAGGGGGGAAAACACAGTAATAATATTATAATAGTGCTATTAAATGTTCTTACTGACCAAGAGTGAGGTCTGTACAGAAAATATCAAACTGAGACCTTACTGTATTGACTGAGAGACAGGTCAATGCATCAAGACTGCAATTTGATATAAATTGGCATCTGCTTTTGGAGGCTGTTTTCCCTCAAAATAACAATATTTAACACCATGTAAACTTTGCACAACTGCTGAACCAGTTCTCCATGTGCACACAGATAGTACATGTATAAGTGCAGGGCATTATGGGAAATCCAGATGACTCAAGAACCAATCAGAATGGGTGAAGTATCTAGCTGTCCTGCCAGATATGATTATTACATATGCTGATCAATATAATGAACATAGTACGAAAGCTGCTTATTGATTTTATCAATTTTAAATAGAACAGCTTTTAGTATAACCCAGTTCTGACTATTGTTTTTGTGTTGATCTATGGATAAGAATTGTTGTGGAAAAGGACATCTGACATAATTTTAAAGATCATCTTGGACAATCAGATTTAAAGCAGATGATTAAGGTTTAAGTTTTTGAAAGTTTGGTCTCTCTGTAGTTTCAAAATCTTCAAAAATTATGTTCTAATTTACCATTCCATTTTGATAACGAAAAGTGGTCAGGACTGGTCTGTTTACTTCACCTTCAAAACTATCAGAGAAGATAATGCTGCAAATGCTAGTCTTGCATGAAAGAAAAATACACAATCATCGAAGCCCAGACATGTGTCTATTGACCATAAATTTCTTTCAGTTGGGTCATACCTGATGTAAGTCCTGATGTATGCCTGGACAAAGCAATTGCAGCAGCTGATGAGCTTGGACAGTCAGAGAAAATGCATGTTAACAAGGTGAATGAGGCAACTATTGACCAATTTATATAATAACATAATAATAATAATAATATATGCAGATACAGAATTAATTTTTCAGTTTGTCACGTGGTGTCATGGCTCGTTACTCCTTCATTTTCAATGGCTGACAGTTTGATCTTGGCTGACGTGTTGTCCATTGCATGCGAATGTTACAAAAACGCTTTTAGTAAAGTTATTTTTCATATATGTTGCAACAAAAATAGACTTGAAGCTAAAAACATTTTTCTGCGAGAAGAATTGACTGTAAAAAGCCAAAACAGTAAGAAAAAACAAGGTCAGTGACCAGAAACACACATATTAATTTTTTTTTTGTTTGGCCTTAACACTTTACACAAGTAGCATAAGGTTTAAATAATAATATACAATTATTGCAATTTTGGTTTTCCATTGATTTTTTTTATTTCCAATACTGAATGATATACATTTTACTTCTTTCCAAAGGTCAGAAGAAATAGATACTTTGTACAGATTTTCAGCTACACAGAGGCAGAGTGGCTTGATGTAGTTGAAATAGAATTTCAGCCAGGCCAGGAAAATGGAACTCTGGGGAAGGTATCTTACAATTGATCAAATTTACTTCAAGTGTAACGCCAGTTGGCTGTTGGGGCTATGTTAACCCCAAGGTACATGACTGCAGAGCTTTAAATCATGCTTCATCAAAGTCATTTGTCTTTGGACAGTCACACAGTCTGTCCTGGCGTAGTCAATCGATAAAAATCGATATGAAAAAACCGTTCGATAAATCGATAAAAATCAATTGACTTTTATCAATCAATCTATAAAAATCGATAATCACAACTGGTGTAGACAATGGATTTATCGATTTTATCGATTTTATAGAATTTATCGAATTTATCGATTATATTTTTAAATACATCATTCCGTACTACGACTCCGGACGAGACGAGTTTTTTTGGTGATTTTCACCTGCTGTTCAAGTGCTTTATAACTATATAAAAGGTCATTATTTCTTACTCTGTACTGCCTAACAACTGGGAAAAAATAGAGCTCTAAAACTGTAACTGGTTTGAAATTAGAAATTCAAAGTTGTACTCATACTCATAGCCAAGCGTAACCTTTCTTAATTATTGGTTCAACCCAGGTTAGTTTAGAAAAGTGTCGGCTAAACACAACCCGAGTTAGTTTGTGCTATGTCAACAGGGCTTAATTCTGTCCGACCTTCTGGGAGTGGATGTGTGTTCTGTAATTCCTGGGTTTTCTTCAGTTCACAATTACAGAAATTAAAAGTTTTAACTTATTAAAAGTTTTAAAATGTTTTGACGTATACAAGTCACGTTTTGTGTCTTTCAGTTCACTATCTTGGTATTCATTTATGAATTCATTGATATTTTGCAGAATTGATAAATTCGATAAAAATCAATGAAATTGATATCCTTGATTACTCACAATGAAAATTATTATCGATTTTTATCAATTTTCGATATCAATCAATTGATTTTTATCGAATTTTATCGATTGACTACGCCGGGAGTCTGTATATATCTGTAATATGACAGTACAATGTAGTTAATTGACAGCAAATCATTACAGCAATCACAAAAACATATTTAAGGAGAAATCACAAATGCAATTGAAAAAGTTGTAGAATGTTGTAGCAACTATTGATTGAACATATTAATTTCTAGGAATAGTCCAGTTTCATATTCCCAGTTCCCACTCGTTACAATGATTAGGGACTCCTTTTTAAGCCAGATTTCCATGTGACCGTAAGTTCCCCAGTACCATAGACATACCACAGACTAGTGTGTCCATTAACCTTAGTGTTGTAAGCAGTATCTCAAATAGTTCTGGGGCATGTACGGCAGGCATGCTGCAGTCACTGCAGATGAGGGTTTCCATGTGCCAGTGGTGCCTGTGAAAGATGGCAGTGCTTAGTTTTGCAATTCCATTGAATAGTTCTAATCAATGCAATTTGCTGAGTTACAATAGAATATCCTGGGCAATTCGCAGATCATCACAGATGAGTGTTAAGAGCTCAGTGCAAAAATGGCCTAAGTGACAATTTTGGACCACCCTTCACAAAACCTCGAAATTACCCGCTTTCCTGCAATAGCCAAAGGAATCATGTTATGTAGCTAACACTTTGTTCTTGTAATACGAATGTAATTTCCACCCAAACATTAGCAACTGAAGTTAGTTTACTTTTGACCAGGAAAGAAAACCTTCCAAAATGCCAAGAAATTCCTATAAGCTCTGCTGGGGGTAAAAAAACACCTAATAGTATGTTCTTGCCCTTTGTTGATGCGAAATCCCAAACTAGAATTGCAGCAATAGATTACCTAGACAGGAAAAGGTGTTTTGGAAGCTTTTTTCACTCCAAAATGGCAGATTTTGTTTTACCGGTAACTCTCGGTTCTGCCACCTTTGCAGACAGCTACTCTGTCTCTCCTGGGCTCCACCCCCTTGTCCCAAAACCAAAACCAACAAACAGAAATGCTCAGGAAAGGTGTTAACTCAACAACAGAAACAAGAAAATGGGAAATAAAACCCTCGATAAGCTGTGGATAGTCCATTCTTTCAAAAGGGACCACACACCTCCCCCCCCTCTTCCCCAGTTATTTTCATGGCAAGTCTCCCAAGTTACCAGAAAACCTATTTGCTATGTACCATTAGCCTAGAATACAGTATAGCTGTGAAAAAAATCCAAAATTTCCCAGTATTTTAAAAAAGTCACCAAAAATTGTTACTTAAAATAGGCCATTTTTGCACTGAGCTCTTCAAATGTTTCCATTTACTGGGACACTGTAAATGCCGGAAGAGTTTAACTCAAATTCAACCCTTAATTTCCAGCACGGCCAACAGTGACTTGCAGCTGACTGCCTCAGATGCCAGAACAAAGTGTTTCCACAAAAATAAGATAGCTGGAATCATGCCCCAGTCAGTGCTTGGGCACTGTCTGGGGTGCTTATGGTTATAATTATGGAGACTGGTCAGTCTTTATAGTGCTAGTCTCAACTTGGTGTGGAATGTACATATTAAACACCTGTGAGAAGAATTTGAAAGCTGATCACCCAACAATACACAGAGTTTTGAAAAGTTCATATCATTCTGTGTTCACTCCAGTTGGTATTTATGTAATTATATAATTTAACATCAAGATTATGCTTACACTGTAAAAACAATTAACCAGTCTGTACATACATGTACATGTAGTCGTCACTGTAATCAGCAAGAACAATGAATACAAGACTGAACTTTTGTAACACACAGGTACTTGGAAAAGATTGTGAAAGCTCCACCCAGATTTGAATTTGGTTCTTGCTAAATGTATACATTTTATTAACAAGCCAGATTAGGCTTTTAAAAGGTAACAATATTATTTTCAAAGATGTTTAACCCAGATCTAACTGGTCTACTAAATGTAACTTCTACTCTTCCTTTTTTCATTCCAAGGCAAAATCATTCTCTACTGGGCTGCTCCCTACCTGTGTTCCATTCGGCTGCATACTTAATATGGTGAGCACAAACATCAAGTTTAAAACTTACCTGGGTCAGAAGAGTTGAGAACTTTAAAAGCTCCAGATACCAACCCATGTCTTTTGTCATTCACATGTACAACAAATTGTATTGGGTTATAATTATAATTTATTTAGTTTATATATCATGTATGTATTAGCCTCTTATTAGCCGAGTGCAAGGTCCATACGGCAAGTTATGGACTGAGTTTTTTCCTTCCTTTTATGGCCCAAGTGTGAAGCACGCGGGCCATAAGAACAAGGAAGGAAGAAACGAGGATCGGGACTGAGCAAATGAGGCTAATAAGATGTTTATTATAATTATGGCTTTGTTGATTATTCCGGTTTTGAAAAGGTGATCGACAGCTAGAGGTCCGTACGGCTACTTACAGACCTGGAATTGACCAATCACAGCACATGAAATCAGTCAGCCATATAATAAATCTAATTATATATATAAAGCTGCATATAAGTGGAGGAAGAGGAAGACAACAGTTCTTGAAGGTCCAGTACAGATTTAATAGAAAACATCTCAGCCGTTCAGCCTTCTTCAGTTTAAAATTTTAAAATATGTACAAGTTAAAAATCTAGAGATAAAATGGCTTTAAGATATTACAAGAGTCCAGTATTTATACTCATAAGTGACAATGACTTAACATGGCTTGTTTAACAGTTCAAAAGGAGAAAAAATTATAAATGCATACAGTACATTTTGATTTTAGCCATAGCATAATTTGGTAGATTAAACAAAAGTGCTAAATTAATATTAAGTTAATCATTCTTACTAATAGAAATAGTAGTCCAATTTATAAGTATGATGGGACTTTACTTTGCATTTCATTTAATCAGGATACAGTAGGGTGTCAGGAAATAGTAACTAAAGGTGTCAGGATACAGTAAGGTGTCAGGATATAGTAAGGTGTCAGGATAGAGTAGGGTGTCAGGAAATAGTAACTAAAGGTGTTAGGATACAGTAAGGTGTCAGCATACAGTAAGATGTCAGTATACAGTAAGGTGTCAGCATACAGTAAGGTGTCAGCATACAGTAAGGTGTCAGCATACAGTAAGGTGTCAGCATACAGTAAGGTGTCAGGACACAGCAAGGTGTCAGGATACAGTAAGGTGTCAGCATACAGTAAGGTGTCAGGATGCAGTAAGGCATCAGGATACAGTAAGGTGTCAAGATAAAGTAAGATGTTAGGATACAGTAAGGTGTCTGCATACAGTAAGGTGTCAGGATGCAGTAAGGCATCAGGATACAGTAAGGTGTCTGGATAAAGTAAGGTGTCAGCATACAGTAAGGTGTCAGGATGCAGTAAGGTGTCAGGATGCAGTAAGGCATCAAGATACAGTAAGGTGTCAAGATAAAGTAAGATGTTAGGATACAGTAAGGTGTCAGCATACAGTAAGGTGTCAGGATGCAGTAAGGCATCAGGATACAATAAGGTGTCAAGATAAAGTAAGATGTTAGGATACAGTAAGGTGTCAGCATACAGTAAGGTATCAGGATGCAGTAAGGTATCAGAATGCAGTAAGGTATCAGGATGCAGTAAAGCATCCGGATACAGTAAGGTGTCAGGAAATAGTAACTAAAGGTGTCAGGATATAGTAAGGTGTCAGGATGCAGTAAGGCATCAGGATACAGTAAGGTGTCAGGAAATAGTAAGGTGTCAGGATACAGTAAGGTGTCAGGATGCAGTAGAGTGTCAGATACAGTAAGGTGTCAGGATATGGTGTGGTGTGTATAGGGTGTCAGGGTATTAATTTTGGTAATATTTTCTCTATAAATTTTCAATTATTAATAATACTGGTACTTTTTTGTTTCAGGTTTTTTTCTTCGTACCATTTTGGGACAATGGATTTAACAAAGCTAGGTTGGAGAGAATTCGGAAGAAAATGGATCTTCAGATAGATGTTAAGAAAAGTTGAAGGACAGCTGAAGCTAAAATGAAATTTTTCTGTTCAGTTGCATACAAAATAATACACTTTTTATTGGAAATGTACACTAGTTGGTCTACACTAAACACCATACTGTACAATTCTATTCGGATAAAAACTATGGTCAAAACTGTGAGTTATAATTAATAATCTTTTCCAGGAAGATTACCATTATTTTCTCAATGCAAAGAAGTGCGTTAAAATTTTGATAGTAACATACAGTACTTATCAAGTGAAAATTTTAATGCTGTTTCCTAAATTTGTACATTTTATAAAAGAAACCGGATAGATAAGATTTATAATAGACACGAGTATGTTTGTAAAACACAATTAGCTAAACTATTAATCACAAAGTCACACCTGTGTTGCAGTTAAGAACTGCCCAAAGGCTTGCAAAATGCTAAATATACATTTATACGGTGTTAAAGTATTAGAACATGTTTTTTTCGAATTTAAGTTTTTTCTCTAATATTTTTATTACTAGCACGACGATTGAAAGAAAGTAAATCGATGTCTTTAGTGAATTTGGATGCATGACTGAGAATACTTTCTTTGGCTTGGCAGATTGAACAATAATTTCTACGGACTCTTGACATTAAAATTTTTAAAATAAAATAAATCGAAATACCTTTTATAGATAATTGTATCCGCTGTCTTTGCTGCAAATTCAACATCGTTTGTTTCAGCACGAGTTAGTTTAGAAGCGTGATTGTTGATTGCTATATTAGATTAATAATTAATGGCGATTTTAATGGCTGTTAATCGTATACACCGTATTCATAATGGCGCCCAAACCACCAAGTCGAGGCTGGACAGGCTTCTTCTTCTAAGTTTTGCAGGTTTGCATCTTTCTAAAGCAGCTACTGGGGTATCATTTTCAGTGAGAACAACAGCCGTAGAATTTAAAGTGGCGTTCACCATTTTGCAATTCTGCATAAGGGCCATAAAGACGCTCATGGCCTGTTCAGCCTCGATCTGATGTCTCCAGTCCGCCATTATGAATACGGTGTATTTTTCAGTTGGTTGAACAATTGATGTGAAAGGGGGTGTTTATTATTTGAATATCAATAAAGTTGGAAGTATTCTCATTTTACAAATTAAATTGACTTTGTATTCAGCAATTAATTGAGAACTTTACTGCTATTATGATATTAGCAAGTCGATAAGTTGAATCATCTCCCAAGCCAAGTGGCTCATATTAAAGCCGGTGATTGTCTCCAGTTTTCCGTACTGTTAAGCAGATGAGAATCTTGGACTCACTCCCCCCCCGGACAGGAAACTAAAGCCTGACTCGCATCAGCGACAAATAGAGAAGCGGAGACGGTAGAAACCTTCCGTTCCGTTCTGGTTGATTCGACTGGGGCAAGTTGAGCAAAGTGACTTGCCCAATGACACAACACAATACAAAGGTCAGGCCGGGGTTCAAGCACCCGGTCTCAAGTACTCTAACCAAGCGATCACTACGCCACCTAGTAACCCAGAAAAAGTCGGAAAAGAGTCAACTGAATATGTCGAGTTGAGATTAGACATTGTCGAATATCATGCAGGCTTCTGCAATGCAGATTTTGATAATTTTTTTATAAGGTTCAATCCCGAGCTCGAATGTTTGAAGCCCGATTAGTGCAAATCCTGGGTTAACTCCATAGGTTTTATTAACAGTTACCCAGGATTAGTACAAATCGGGTTTTCAACAGCCGGGCAAAGTTTACAAGTCAGATCCGTATTTAAAACGTTTCGGTGTTTAGGGTACTGAAGTTGACCAATCATTGGATAAACCACGTATGCATTTATCTACTGTAAATGCGTGCCTTTTGACAATGAGGCCGGGGTTGGTACGAGTTTGAGAAATTGGTTGATCTGGAGGAAGAATAAACTCTATGACTTTGTTGACCTCCTCCTTCTCCTCTTCTTCACCTCTTCCTCCTCTTCTTCCTCTTTCTCTCCCTCTTTTTATTTCTCCTACTCATCTTCCTCCTCCTTTTGCATGTTCTCCATCTCTTCTTCCTCCTCCTCTTCCTCCTCCTCCTCCTCCTCCTCCTCTTCCTCCTCTTCTTCCTCCTCTTCTTCAGCCTCTTTCTCCTCTTCCTCATTTTCCT
>JAOBRH010439268.1:0-10681 GCA_027575125.1 Umimayanthus parasiticus | reverse complement strand
CAACCTCCCTTGTACCATTCCCACCCACCCTCGTATCATTCCCACTCACCCACCCACCTTCGTATCATCCTTCTCTCTTACACTTCCTAGCTTCAAGTAATCTTTTCCTTTCACCTGCTCTTGGAAAATTAAACAACTGACTTCCAAAGCAGCACAATTCAGTCCTTTTTGGTTAACCGTATCAAGTTTTTCGTCGGCTTATGTGGCCTTATAATGCTTTTTCTAAACATTATCATTTTAGAGTGTCACCCGATTGAGTTCATCCGCGTTACCGCATAAAACACGCGAGATTACAAGGTACTCCTTGAACAAGACAACCAAGTATAGCTTCTTTCTCATAAAACTGAAATTGTCCCCGCGATTTAATGTTTATTTTAAAATCGCCCTATTAATTTTGTTTGTCTTGGCAAAATAATACAATTCTCACCAGAAGAACACTGCAGCTGTTCAGTCCATTGGTTAAGTTTCTTAATCCAGTTTATCGAACTATTTTATTGGGCTCATTTGGAAGCCAAATTAAATGCTCCGAGACATGTCTGGAACTGCACAGGAAGGAAGACCACTAGTCAGCCTACTAGGCCTACTATCGTATTCTTAAAAAGAACTGAAACGAAATTGAGAGCACTTTCACAACTTTGTTAGGCAAAGTTTGCATCCAATACAACGCGGTTGCAAAGCTTGTCCTGTGCTATTACCAACAACCCAATTTTCTTTCAAATGGTCCTTTTTCCATCTTGTCCTGTGCTATTACCAACAACCAAATCTTCTTTCAAATGGTCCTTTTTCCATCTTGTCCTTTGCTATTACCAACAACCAAATCTCCTTTCAAATGGTCCTTTTTCATGCTAAGCAGAAGGATAGAACCCCCTCTCACCTTTTTGGTTTTGATTTACTCATCAACTGATAAAAGTTCTGTATCGGATAGCCAGGACGACATTAGTTGTGAATAAATTTTTAATGGCTGATTTAACAAGCCAATATTCTTTCGTACTATTAGGACGCATTCCTGCGATTTCAGAAGCGAACTTAAATTTAAAAAAAGATTTGGAAAATTTGTGGGATCTCATCCTATAGTCCTTTGAAAAATTCAAAAAGAAGCAAAAAGTCTTATAGTAACGCGGCAAGCATTTTAGATGACCGTATACCTCATCGACAACGTAAAAGGAAACAGTAGACCGAGAAAGGTCCAACTACACGCATATCTAGAGGAAGGTTTGAAATCGAACAGACAAATTACTCATGCAGTAGTCAGTTCCAACACAAAGGACGAAGAAGGCGTTGTCACCTTACGATATTGGTGTAACAATCACCTCTCCCAGCATTCCTGCCTAATCAGCACTCTCTTTCTTCAGCTTGTCGTATTTTTTATATCCTTTATTGTTGCCGTACAAATAAGTTCTGAATGCAACGAAATTGTTATTCATTTTAATTTCAAAACTTAATGTGAGTTCCAGTTGTGTTCACTTTAGATCCATCAATAACGATTCAATATGAGGTCAGTCTAATCTATTTGTTTGCTACTCGTTCAATTTTTTAAAAAGATGATTTAACTTATTGTGTAAATAAAATAGGCCGACTAAAACTAAAAAGGAGTAAAGCTAATGATAACAAAGAAAATGAGATAAAAGCCTATTCTGAGAACATATTTATCAGCCTTACTCGGATATTAAAGCACATTCCTTGCTGACAAACTCCAAACTAAAGAAAAAGAGGGCGAATGAAAATGCTTTTAGAAACTATTTCTTTCTTTGACCACTGTCTTTTCGTAACATGACCTGATAAAACTAGATTCAACTTATACCTCAGTGAGCACCGGCCGGAGAAACTTCTACCCAAGCGTACTTTCTGGCTGCGTGTCACACCTATGGACAAGTTCAAAGATAATGGCATTCCAATATAATTATCTTTAAGTAGCTTTTCCATGAAATTCAATAATTGTACTGCGCAGGTGGATTTGCTGGTAGAGGGAGGGGAGAGTTGCAGAATTCAGAGTTCGTGCCAGTGCATGCACAGGCAGCCCAAGTTTTAGGTTTGTCAATTAGAACTGATTTATAAGACTTTGTATTGGAGATACAGAACTATAACTTGTTCTTAGACTTTGTATAGGAGGTACAGAATTATAACTTGTTATAAGAGTTTGTATAGGAGGTACTTCTATGGCCTGCACGCCTGCACGCCTGCACCTACGATATGGAATGATCTCCCTTCTGACATCTAGAACACAGGAAAAAATCCTTGCTAGTTTCAAACCTACTGATCTTCAAAACTGACTTATATAGCAGCAATAATAATAGCATGTAATAGAATAGCATTTATGATGTGCAATTTATATTGTTATGCGCATTTAGCATCATAAATAAATTGCACATCATAAATGCTACACTATTATTATTGCTGCTTCATAAGAATTGGCTGCTGATATTCAATGTATAGTGGTTGAGATACGAGAAGAGCTTCAACAAAAATGTACAGCACGAAATTTTTTAAAAAAAGAAACCGCAGAAAGGAATCAATGATTTTAGGAGAATGTAACTTTGAAGCGAAGAATTTTCTCTCTCAAAGTTTTGCCTCCCCTAAAGCAACTAAGCTATCTGGTGAGCATCTGATACCTGTTTTACCATATCTGCAGATCTGTAGAACGGTTGGTAAAATTGCAGTATTACAGTATAAAGTTGCTTCAAGTTGCTTGGCACAGGGCAAACCCGAGCCCAATATCACAGCTATGGCTACCAGCCAGACGTAGTTCGCCTTGTCAATGTTTTTGCCCCCAGGACATTTCAGGAACTACAACCTATATACGCTAGCTGATGAAACGGGAAATTAGAACTGAAATTTGAAAGTGTGCGTGCCCTGGAGTGTTCCCTAATACAATTGTGCTTCAATGATACTTTAACCACGATCACAAACGGTGGAAACGTTTCGGCTCCATAACTGAAAAGTATTTTAGCAACTTTTATGAACATCAAGATCAAAAACTTTTCATAATTTTTCTGTACTTTAAGGTTGAACTCTGAATACCTTAAAATATGAACAACAAATAACCACAACGCATTGCTCTATAGGTTTGTCATGTATATTTGTAAATAGGTCTTAGCTCAAAATGTTTTATTCACATTGCCTGTAGATTTTAAGCGCATATTCATACTTATTATATTGGGCTCCTATTTATAACCGTAATTTTTTGCTGAAAGGCTTACCCTAATGAAGTTCATTGCATATGATGCATATTTAATACCTGACAGATTTGTAGTGCCTACATCTGTTGCTAAAACAAATGTGAACGACTTACTAAACTAAAGAGACATCCAAAGCATAGCAAGAGTCTGACAAAGCAAAAAAATTCAGTAAAAGCCGGAAAATTTCATGCAGTACTTAGGATCACAAATTTAGTTTGTATTTCTATTTCGCATGAGCATTAGCTGACTCCCCGCTGCGTAATGATAAGAAACCCGCGTTGAACAAATTATGAATGGCATGAATAGTGCAACGATGACAATACATTACATTACCAGTACAATCTGTATCGAAATGATATTTTTGCACATTGATTAAAATACAGTGTTCAGTCTCTAACGTAGGCGAATTAATATCAGCCTTCTCAATAGCGACTGAAGAGTGGTAGCAGTTACTACTGATAGCGGAGTGGCTAGTCCGATTTAATGGCAGGAACTGCATTGCAACACAAATTCACACAAATATGACATTACGCAGGGACTTTTTTATATAAATACCAGATAATTATTTTCTTATTTTCTTTTTTCGTGCTCTTAAGATGTTGGTCTTTGTGTTTTAGTAGAGTTCCTAAAGCGTGTTCATCGTGACGTCAGATTGTAGTTACAAATGGTAAAGGCCCATGCAAACGGACGCAACAAGTCACAACATTGTTGGACCCAACAATGTTGGGTGTTGCTGGCCAACAATATTGCGTCCGTTTGCATGGTCCTTAACAGAAGGAAGTGTGAAACAATGTACACCAAATGTCGTTCAGTACAGCCAACAGTGTTTCTAAATTCCAGATACTGAAACTTGCTTTGGTAAATTATCCTTAAGATGTATACTGTGTCTTCTCCGACCACAGAGGCTCCGCTTCACTGGTTCGAAGTTAGCATGCTGAGAAGACAGCCAGGCGACAAGAGCGCAATAACAGCTGCACATGCGCAATAGGTTCAACTGACCAATCTCGAATAATCATACTCCAATACAAGTTGATTTTTGCGTGTCTTTTACCAGTTTGTGAAAATATCAGTTCAAATGGCCAAAACCCTCAATTTTTGGATGTATGCGAGACATGCCTGTCAATGAAACATATATCCGTATGAATAAAATCTTTTCTTACACTGTAGTCAGCTATACATATTTTAATAGAATATCCCAAGGACAAGATAATTGCAATGCTGCGATCATTTTGCTTTGTTTACGGGCCGGATGCATTATATAATGAAAGGGATACCAAATGCCCCCCCCCGAGTTCTCGCGCACAAATTTTAGCAGTGCTCGTATGCTCATTATTGAAATGCTCATATTTTAGCACTGCTCGTATGTTTATTATTGAAATGCTCACGTTTTAGCAGTGCTTGTATGCTCATTATTGAAATGCTCATATTTTAGCAGTGCTCGAATGCTCATGATTGAAATGCTCATATTTTAGCACTACTCGTATGCTCATTCTTGAAATGCTCACATTTTAGCAGTGCTCGTATGCTCGTTATTGAAATGCTCATATTTTAGCAGTGCTCGAATGCTCATTATTGAAATGCTCATATTTTAGCACTGCTCGAATGCTCATTATTGAAATGCTCATATTTTAGGAGTGCTCGTATGCTTATTATTGAAATGCTCACATCTTAGCAGTGCTCGAATGCTCATTATTGAAATGCTCATATTTTAGCACTGCTCGTATGCTCACTCTTGAAATGCTCACATTTTAGCAGTGCTCGTATGCTCGTTATTGAAATGCTTAAAGTAAGAGCTCGCGCCAGAAAACAATATGGCCGTTCTCGTAGTTACCATTTGCTTCCCCTAATGAAGGGTTAAACCGTTACAAGAAAAAGACAAAAGTCTTTGTGAGGGGTGAAAGTTTAGTTTGTTGCTGTATTTGAAATGGTAATTTTTACCGTTTTCCTCTACAAAGGTCGTTATATACATTTTTTTTATTGGTAAGATCTTTTTGAATTGCTTAGGCACTAAAGATGGTCAACGTAACTTACGTTACCTACGTTCTACGCAGTTTGTCCGATTGGTTCCAAATAAACCGCATGTAAGAAATGAGATATCTATCTATCCACAATATGTCCATTATGAGTTAGGTGCTGGGTTCGCGTTTTAAAATATTTAAAGCATTTGATTTGCATTGAGTGTTTTGTTTTGGATAGAACTTCTTATAATCATATTGACAATAGTAACGTCCCAAGACGAAGTACTCCAAAAGCTAGCTATAACGACCTGTTAATGGAGTGCACCAACACCATCAGCCAGGCAATTTTCAATCTTTAGTAGCAGTCAGTGGCCATATATGTTTTGGTAATAAAATTCATTTCCTATAGTCCGCCATAATGGTGAAATAAATAATTGTTCAGTTTGTGCTAAAATCACCAAATTTGGCACAGTGATAGCTTATGATATACTAATCAATACTGGATATGGACCCGATCGAAACCAATCCTATACCTTATTATTACGGAAAATTAAAAAGCATTTAATTAACGCGGTTTTTGAAAAATCGCGTTAATCAAAACACCTTAAGCGTTTCAATTAAAAAACTTTAACTCGTAAATCCAAACAAACCGCGTTAATAAAATGGTATTCTAATTATGAGGACGTTGTCATGATACTTTTTTAATTTCCTGTGATATGGTAGTTCCAATTAAGGGGGATTTTGCTTACACCAGCCGAATTCCAGCATGGAAACGAGGCTGACACAGAATATCGCAAGCATAAGCTTCATTTGCTTATGGAATACGGTTAAATGCCAGCAAAAATGAAACGAAATGTAAAACAAACACATTTGAAGGGTTAAGAAAGGTCACGTGATGTCGTAGCTTGGAAGTGAGGCTGACACAATATTCCAAATATCAGTGCAACTTGCGGTATCAAAAACGATTCAAGACCTGAAAACATGAAGACAATCTACATCATAAACGAGGCTGACTTTGGGATTGTACTATTTGTGACTGTTTAGTCACCTAACAACGTAAAAATTATAATAAATGAAAAGCAGTTAGGTGAAAGCCTAGATCAAATAACCTGAAACATCTCCAGCGAGTTATATTCTTTTTTATTAATATTTTGAATTTTCTAAAATTTCTGCTTCAAAGCTCCATAGCTATTGAAGGATAACCGCTCTATTTAAGCCATTTCCGGATTCTGGAAGTTTATTTTCCCATGTATGTTTGTTATAACGTACACTAATTTTTGGTAGCCTGTGCAGTTTAGGCTGGGTTACCATGTCGGCCAGGTTACCATTCTGGAATGGTTACATTTCCCATGTTTCAGTTAAACAGCCATGACTGGTCTGTAACTTTTGGCTCCTTCAACAAACTGGTATTTATTTTGGAGAAAATATAGCGATATTCAAGTTCAACAAATTCATAACTTATCGGTAATTGTCAGTCAGGAATCAATGTACATTGAAAAAAATGAAATTGATGACGATGTTGAAACGAGGGGAAGCTCCTAATACAAGTGGATTTTATGTCATTATGTAGATACAATCCTGATTTGCTTTACTCATTTAATCATTTCTGTGTTTGCTGTCATAGATGTTTGCCCTTTTCTTACAGTCTGATGCAACATGAGGATCCTTGTATCGTATCAGCTTGTACTTAAGAATATTTTCCTTCTAATCTTCAAAGCCTTTATGGCTGAGCCAAAATTTAGTCCTTGCACTGATTGGTCAAAATGGATTTTGTGTCAAAAAAACTACTGCAGAGACCTTGCAGTTCCAAGGAAACACACGCAGAAGCAATAATTATTGATTCTGCAACTAGTTTTCATACTTTGGCAAACAACATTTTGCGGTTTTATTTTTCAAGTGACAACTAGGAACCGCTGACTCGTTCTTGAAGGCAGGTGACAGCTAGTGCTTTACATATACTGATGAACAAGGCATACTGCCAATGTACTGCAGCTACTGTGAGAGTCTTCCCAAAGGAGTCGATCTTCTCCCGTTTAGTCATTGGCGCGAACAACAAGCTGAAAGTCCACATTACCACTACTGGTCTCTTACCCTGAAGTTTCAGCTCACGATTCCCATATTTGTGAGGTCATTGCGTGAAGGAAAACTTCCAGCTGTACTCAATGAAATTTGTGCAATACTTGCTCCGTGGTTCTATTTTTGCGTTAAATCACACAAATTATGCAAGGTGGCTTACAGTCTATAATCGTGACATGGAATCCCTTAACAAGGAGAATCCATCAGTAGCTGCTGAGTTCCGAAACGGGCATTTTATTGTGCAGAAGAACTTATCGCAACTTTTCGTAGATCCACATTGAACAGGCACATAAACAGAATAACAAAATTATCAAAGATGACGGTGGAGAGATTGGTTTGACCAAAAACTCATCCCAGTTATTGCGTTGGACGGTCTCTGGGTCAGATGTTTCACGGATCATCAATGAATTTAAGTCCTCCAAAGAGTCAACGAAGAAAAGGCAGAATAAAGGACCAGATTTCTGTCACCACGAGCAAATGAGTGGGGTCCAAGCCACTTTCCACAAGCAAGTAAAATCGCCATTCAGTACCATCGAAGAAATGGGAAATCGCTTTCAGAAGAAGAGCTAGGATCTTGTTGTGCTGGACACACGTGACATCATGGACCCCATGCAGTCAGGTTGAAGAAAGCGTACGGCAAGTAGAGTCAATCGGCAACGCGCAGTACCAAGCGTTTGTCACTGAGAGATTTGAGAAGCGGACAACATCTAGTGACAAAATGCAAATAACATCACTTGAGAGTAATTACTCTCTCTTTTCACGCCTTTATGGTCACGCCAAATTCGTGATGGCGATTTGGCAAAGTTCTTTTGTCACCTAAATCAGACTTTTCCGCCTGCCTTGCCCCAATATGGTAAACTCAGATCTGGTACTAAGCCAGAGCTGGTACCATGCCTCGAAAGGCTCAGCCCTGTACAAGTACAAGCGCTATCGGTAGAGGCTTTGTTATTGGACGGCGCGGCAATTGTGAATATGCTGAAGCCTGGTCCTTCAAGGACATTCAAGAATACAGCCAGGGTGTTTTTATTCCACGCGTGAAAGGTCTTCTAAAGAATGCACAGAGGATTGATGTTGTATGGGACACGTACATTCCGGATAGCCTCAAGGCGACCACTAGGAGCAAGAGAGGAAAGGGGTACGCAGGCGTGAGATACCTGACACAAAAATCCCAAGCAAGCTGGCTAGCTTTTCTTAGGATTGACGAGAACAAGCAAGAACTCTTTGACTACCTTACTGAGAAATTAGCCATGATGGAGGTGGAACAAAAAAAGGTCATATTTACAAAAGGCGAATCTGTAGTGTGCAATGGAAGAAGAGATGACTGACACTCTGATCTTATCACCGTGTACACACGAGGAGGCCGATACAGGGCTCTTACTCCATTCTACTGATGCAACAAAATACGAACTCAGAACTTTAGATAATGTTGCAGACTGTCATACCGACGTTGTAGCTATTGCAACATTTCATCACTCAGTTGTGCCTGAGCTTTGAATCGCATTTGGGGTAGGGGAGTATATATATTTCGATATCTTCCAATTCATGGCGTTGGTTCTAGCATGGGTGCCAAGAAATCAAGAGCTCTTCTTGCACTCCACGCAGTTGCTAGAACCGAACAGACTTCCCCATTTGCCAACCGAGGTGAGAAAACAGCATGAAAAGCATGGGAGATATACAACGAAGTCACTTATGTCTTTGAGAGCTTAGCGAATGCGCCGTTGATATCAGCCTTGAAGTCCTAGCTCATGCATAATCGCAGAGGCACGTGTACGACGGTGAATGCTGCACGAAAGGACCTCTTCATGCGCAAGGCAAGAGATATCGAGGCTCTTCTACCAACGGTCAATGCTCATTTACAGCACACTAAGAGATCGATGTTCCTGGCCAGCCGTTGCTGGAAAAGGTGCTTTGAGGTGTCTCCTCGATTTCCACTTCCAAGCGAATGGGGCTGGGTGAGAGGCCCTAGCCAAACATGGAAACCTCTGTGGACGACCAACACCAAGACCTCCAACCTGAAGTGCGGGTGTAAGAGCGAGCGAGGCTGTGCTGGACGCTGTAAGTGCGCTCGTGCAGAGCTGCCATGCACATCACTTTGGCACTGTGGAGGGCTTTGTGACAGGAACTAGCATGTAAGCAAGTCTATAAAATATGTTAAAAAGTGTCTCATACATTACCAAGTGCCCAGGGGGGGGATACTTGGGTCAGGTTTTGCTGGGTATGTGCCGCTGGCCTCTCAGAATCCCCACCCCATTATAGTCTATTCTGTGGCCAACTATAGACCCCATCTTAGTCACTTTTGGGCAAATGTCAACGGAATTCAATGCGAGCCGACTGTTAAATATTAAAACAACAGCAGGAACCATTTTTCAACCGCGAATCTTTCTATTTTTAAATCCCTGCTTACCAGAATTTTCTTATCCCAAACATCCCGAAAATTTGCGACCCCATTCTAGTAACTCTACTAAAAATGTAGCCCCACTATAGCCAGTCCAGTTGTGAAAATGCGACCCCATCCAGCGGCACATACCCAGTGGTTTTTTACTAGGAAGTACCCCCCGGGGGACGAAGTAGCTTCAGTAGCATATTTCTAAAATTACTTGAGGTTAAATGTTGTAACTCACAGGCCATATTAAAACAGATTGAGCGCCATGTGCACATAATGTGTACATTAAAAATTGTTTCACTAGTTGTTTCGTACCTACGCTTCAACTGATTTTTAAAATTTGTCGTGGAATTGACTAATTTAAGTTTTTTGGCAAAGACGGAATTTCACAGTCTACAAGATCTAATAAAAAAGCTTTGTTGAAGATGTCTTGTGCGGGATCTTGGTATAATGAAACTCTTGTGGCACCAACTGCGATCCGGGTTCGCTTCGGGAGCAAATTTCACAAATCGCTCAATGTTAGTGTTGTATTTGTCATTCAGACATCCATGTATGAATAGTAAGTCGTTGATCTCATGCCAGTGATGTTTGTCCGTGACAGACGGGTGAAGGGACCAGGTCAGCGGGTGTTCCGGCCACAGTCCAGTGCAGCATGCAAAAGAAAATACATAAGTTTGGGTCCCCGTTTGGGTAGCCTGTGCGTTGCCCGGACGGGTGCAGGTTGAGCAGGTTAAATCTGCAGGTTGAGATTGCAGGTCAAATTTGCAGGTTAAAAATTTACAAAAGTGAGGTACAATAAATAATACCTAAAACAAAACTCTAAATAAATAAATACCTTGCCAGAAAGTCACTTTAGCTGCCTCTGTGTTGTCTGCGAAACCAAAAGTCTGCATTCGCCGCCATGTTTGTTTTGTTTGCTTTGGCCCGCAAGGCTTTGTGGGTGGACCATTTGATATTTTTTTTGGGGGGGAGGGGGGTGGGCGGCGGATGAATTGGTTTGTGCAAGACTTTTTTTTCTCACTGGCCAATGTTTCTTTTTACTGTAAAGGCTGTGCAGGACATTTCTTTTTCTCAAATCTCAAATAAAG
>JAOBRH010439157.1:0-10682 GCA_027575125.1 Umimayanthus parasiticus | reverse complement strand
CACGTGAAACCGCCTCGCCCGCATGTTCCGTTGCATTTTGCAATTTCCAATTTCGGTTGTATAAAATCTACGGTTCTTCTCGTTGGGCTGACCTAAAAAACCTTAGCGAGCTTACATACTCAGCAAGATTCCAAATCTATAATTGATTAACGCAGTTAACGGCAATAATGATCGGGAGTTTGTTTTATAACAACAGGAAGATGCAACACCGGGGAGGGGGGGAATTTCTCCCATACATAAGCTATACGGAGATGTGCCGCCCTTCAGGGTATGGTTTTTCGACCGTCCGCTCATAAACAGGGTACAAATTCAAGGATTTTTGAAGATTCTTTAGCAACAGGGCCTAAAAATCACGCATTTTGACGGAAAAATGAGTGGAATTTGACCTGAAAATCATAAACAGGGTATCAATTTTTCAAGATTTTCACGAACTTTTTATCATAAACAGGGTCAGGGTTTCAAGGTCCGGGCGGCATCCCCCTACCCAAACTTAGGTCGAGTACTCCCCCCCCCGATGCAACAGAAGGGAGACACAGTTGTTGAAAGATTAAAATGCGTAGTTTTGCGGTGTTATACAACCTCACACTGTCTATAGTAATCCCAAATTTTCCTTTTAAATTATTCAAATAAAATATTATCTTTAATTTTAGTACTGTAATTATTTGCAAGATTTTTCAGTCTTTTCTTGACGTGTAATAGTTTTAGTATTCTACCGGGGAAGTCGAACCACTGTGTGGAACAGGATAATAAAGCCAACATTATTATTATTATTATTATTATTATTATTATTATTATTATTATTACTACTGTTATTATTATTACTGTTATTATTATTTACTATTAATTACTCTCTTAATCTCCTATAGTAGTATTGTGCCAAGAATACAAAAATGGTCAAGTAGACAAAATATATAGAAATTCGTTAATTGGTTATCATCACGTTTTTTTTATATAAGGACGTCTATTTTCAGTTTGAGGTGCAAATGTCCAGAATGTCCTTCGCTTTTTCTTGGATCTGCACCTAAAGTGTTCTTGGTGTTGTGTCTTTAAAAACAGGTCCAAATGCTGTTCTTAACATTAACTCAGTTCACATGTGTACCTAAGTACTCTGCAATCGCTTTTAACCCAAATCATGCACATGTGAAATTGTGCTTTTCTTAAATGATTTTTAGTTGTAGTGGTTCATCAGTCGTTCCATTTTTTAAAACCTATTCTTAGGTGCCTCCAGGGCTCTGCATTCAGATAAAAAGGTTCTTATATAGAAGGGAGAGTGTACTGACTCAACTTTTCTTTGACACACTGCCACATATTCTGTTCAATACCAAATTCAACATTTTTAAGAAAAGTATGAAAATCTCAACAGTAAGTGAAAATGCACTTTCCAAGATTACTAAGAGATATAACCTTACTGACTGGATCAAGTGAATTGCGAAGTGTTGACTGTAGCAAGCCTTGGTGGAGACCGACCGTTTTATCACATTTGGGGGTGGCTGGGTGGGGGCGAGGAGAGAGGAGTGTAGAATAAATCTAGTTTAAAAAAAAATGCACAATCGGACAATGTTTGGGAAACGGAAAAAATTGTTTTTGCCGAAAATTGATAAAGAAGTCATTCTTCAACTGCCACCCCCCCCCCTCCCATCCACAAGGTCAAATTCACCCTTCCTTAATCCAATCGTGACTGTTGCTCAGTAAAAGTAAATTAAGAAGTTTTAGAAAACTTATTAAATTCAGTAGAGGAATTCTTAAACTTTTTGTTCTTGAGTAGAGTCAAAAAACTATCAACACATGCAGTCGATACGAACATTTCATAATTAGCCAAAGTACAACTCACTTGAGGATCTTGCAAAAGAAAAAAATTGAAAACAACTAAACGCTTTGTAGAGATTCCTATGGCGTTACGTAATTCTTACTTATCTATGTAGTAGGCACGATTTGAATACTACCATAAAAATTGTTCTTGGCAAAAATACCATAGATATTTAGCTTTAAATCTTGTGTACATCTTTAGCTATTGTAAAGAAGAAACTACTAAAAGTTTTTTTATAGAGATTTCTATGACGTTACGCAATTCTTGCCTATCCGGTAGAAGGCAAGATTTGCATACTGCCACACAAATCGGTCTTGGCAAAATATGATATTAATATTTACTTTGCAATCTAGCTTGCTATCTTGTGTACATCTATAAATATTGCTAAGAAAAAAAAACTACCAAATATTTTTGTCGACATTAGAAGGCAACGTTTGAGTACTTCCACAAAAATCGGTCTTGGCAAAAAATAATATCGATATTTACTTTGCAACCTAGCTTGACTATCTTGTGTACATCTTGTGATATTGGAAAGAAAAAACTGATAAATGTTTTTGTCGACATCTCTATGCATGGCGTTGCGAAATTCTTGCCTATCCGGTAGTTGGTAGGATTAGCATACTGCCACACAGGTTGGTCTTGGCAAAAAGTAATATATATATATTTAATTATTTGGAATAACTTCACCTCAACAGAAGAGCGTAAGCTAAAATTTACCTTCTATCTTGTGTGAATTTTAGATATTATAAAGAAAAAACTACCAAAAGTTTTTGTGGACTTTTTGAAGACGTTTTAATACGTAATTCTTGTCTATCCGTGTAGTTTGCAATATTTGCATACTCCACAGAAATCCGTCTTGACAATAAACATCGATATTTACCTTGCAGTAACCGCACCTCAACACAAGAAAGCAAGCTAAAGATTACTACTATTCCTACTTTTAAGATGTTATTCCTAAAGTATTCATAGTTTTGTGATCCCACTCGAGTGTCAGAAATTAGAAAAGAGAAGCTCAAGGTCATGAATTGAAGGGTGATATATGCGTATTACCGCATACCAGTGCGTTCGTTCGACCGAACGCGTCATATCATAGAGTCTCCATTAGAGCCAGTTCCGATGCGTGTATTCCCGCCCTAGCCCGTGTTGTGTATCTTAAAGAAATTTCTCAAGGGAAAATGGAACCCTTGCTGACAAGCCTCCTCTTTGATGAATCAGTTGGAGCCCCTTCCTTTAGCTGGATTTCACATATTTTATGTGAACTGCGTCTTGTCTTTTTTGTGCTTGTAGTTGTAGGTTGTTTTATTTGAGATTGTTTTGCGGTAGTTAACTGTAGCAATCACATTAATTCTTTTGGAACAGTCTCGACCAGGGCAACTCCTTAAATGTTTGTGCTTGAAGCCAGATCTTTTCTCGTTTTAGCCCCACATGGTTCGGATGTCGCACAACAGCAGGACGCCTGTTAATCTCTCGTGCGGTTATTGAACTGTGAAAGCGCCTTGTTTGCTTCGTTGACACAACACTTGGCTACTTGTTAGAAAACTATACAAAGCACTGACCCCTACGAAAATGGCTACCTGGTTTCCGTAAGCAACTCACAAAAAGGTTTGTTTATAGTGTGTTCAGCTACGAGAGAATAAAGCTTTCTTTTAAAATTTTAGTGCCAAGACGCCCCGAGGTGAAGTATCGTGATAGAAACGGAACAAGTTAACAGCGAGAGTTCTGTCACCACGCAAATTATCAAGATGCTAGTCAAAAATACATTTGCGCGCTTTATAAATACAAGTCTTTAACTTTAAGAAGAAGGCGGGAAATGAGATTATTCGAAATCAAATTAGTTTTCAAACAACTTTTCTTAGTTTGTATCAAGATAATAACATTAAACTGAAGGAACAATTGAAGCATGGCGTAAAAGCACCACTATTCTCTCGCTCTGGTAGTTGATTTCACGCTGTTAGGTTAAATAAACAATTTCAAATAAGTTTTCAGTTTTTTTTTTTGTTTTAAAGTTTGTCCGTTGTAGAATACTTAAAATGTCTCAATATGTTAAACAATCGAGCAGACATTGACTTCGACTTTTTGAATTACTTCTTAATCAAGAAGTTAATATCCGGTCCATAATTTTCGTTTTAAAACAAAAGTAGTTAAATTTGGTGCTGTCTTAGTTATTTCGCATTCTTCTGATATGTAAAACACTTTAATCACACTCGGTAAAATCCGGCCCGCGGGCATTCGTGTTTTGCAGAACCTGTGCTAAAATCTCGTTTTATTCTGGTCAAAACGGTTCAAAACATCGTAAGTATACCATCACTGATCTGTAAAAGGGCAATGTGTATGCAATAGAAAAGCAGTAAAATTTGGTTGAATTCAGGTCAACTGGGTTCTATCTTCTATTGTCTCCTTTGTATTCAACTTTCTTAACCAGTATATATAATAGAACGCGAAATGTGTTGTGCAGCAAGCCGAACATAGCAAGTATATCATTAACAACGTTCTTTTTTTATTTTTGTAAAAGACTCCAAAGTACACTGAAAACGGTAAAGCAAGAAAGACTATTTCTTGCGACGTATGAGCCTTTGAGCCTGCTTTTCATAACAAAACAAACTCTTCCTTTTTATGAAAGATGTTCTTATTGTAAATCGAATCACTGCCTTTCTTGATTTTAATTGATTTTAGCGCACAGTTTTCGCTCTCTCTTAACACAAACATAATTTTCGCGTTACCTATAAATTTCTCAATATTGTTTTCGCGCTGAGTTCTTGCACTTGAGAAGAAAAAGAACGTTTTCTTCTGCCCACTTTCTTTTTATTTGCTTTGAATATATTTATTCTAATATCCGCATAAATTGGCCATAAATATTAAAACAAACATGTTATTAACTTTCAAATGATTAATCTGTAGAAGCCCAACTGTGATTTAATGAAAATGAGGTTTAACAAGTCCTCTATGAATTTTTACCGCAGATCAAAACTTAGCTTTTGCTTGTAATTAAACGGCAACAACGCTACCAGAATCGCCGGAATGGCTGCGCCGAGTCTCTGGAGACAGTACGCGCAATTACTGAAGAATCTTGCCTAATTAATTATTCAGGTAAATATGCTGAATGCTTGAGCTATTGTTATTTGTCCTTTTGATGTTTGGAATGATTATGGTAATTAAAGATTTCTAAAAAGCCTATTGTTCACATGCAACGCCAGAAATGTAAATAGCTTTGTTGAATATTACACACCAAAACCATTGCCTTGTTCAAACGCAAGGGTAGTTGTCAAGCTATTCAGAGTATATTTGACCGTAACAAAGAGCCGAGTGGTGCGAAGCTAGATCTGAAGCAGACATGACAAGCAAAGGTCCGGACCACGTTAAAAGGCCAATGAACGCTTTCATGGTCTGGTCAAGGGAAGAAAGACGGAAAATGGCTCAAGAACATCCAAGAATGCACAACTCGGAAATTAGTAAAATTCTCGGGGTGAAATGGAAAAATATGAGCGAAGAGGAGAAAGGGCCTTATGTACTGAAAGCAAAGGAACTGCAAGCACAGCATAGCAGAGATCACCCGGGTTATAAATACAAGCCGAGAAGACGAAAGCCCAAACAGTTACCCCTGAAGAAACCAACTTATCCGTTTCCCTATGGCTCGCCAGAGAGCGCGCAGCACGCGGCAATGAAGATGGCATACGGTCCTCCATCGATGTCAGCGGAGGCTATGTATCCACAATATTACCAGGTTAGCCCCAGCCAAACTGCTTATCAAATGTATGATATGCATCAACCAAGACAAGCGCACGGATTCCCGGGCGCACCGCAATCGCACACAAGTGTTCACGATGGCATTCCTTACCAAGTACGAGCGGGAGAAATGGTACCTTTCTATGGAGGCGCGATGCCTCCCGAATCTGTACCCACAACGAGCGCGGTTTCCTCAATGTCGGCTTTCACGGCCGCTCAGAACATTCACGTTGGCCATGTACCACAAGTTGCAGAGAACACAGCTCAATATCCCCAACTCTACACCCAAAGACACGTGTAAGATGCACATTTTGGTAATTACATTTCTTGACAGTGATTTGTGTACGCAGCAGTTTGAATCAAGTAATATGCTAAGCCACTTGTCAGAAGTTAGCTGTCAATACAGGATATTTACGATAATTGATCTGGATTGTGTGTATTTGCTTGGACGTTGAATAGATCCTGTAAACACTTCAGTTTCTACAAGACTTCGGTAAACTTTCTCAACTTTGATCCTTCAACAAGTGATCGCGATATCTTGGATTACAAACATTATGGACGCCAACTTCGAAGAAATATCAAGTCGGTCGATCAACACCATCCACTCGAGTTGTACAGTTGTTTCAAAATGAGAATTATTTTAGTCTATTTACCTCCTTATCTCAAAGATTTCGACTCTCACAATCCTATGACTAGAGAGATTATCTCTTGGATATTATTGTTTAATTTATTTATTCAAAATTTTGACGCCTTGTGTTTAAAATGGCGGTTAGGCCAACTCATTTTGGCGATACCGCAGTTCGACAACACGTAGCCTTGTTTTCAAATTCTGATTTGAGATTATGGAAGTTGTATTATACACGTTGATAGAATATTCATCACAAACATAAACAAGACAAACACTGCAAAGTGTTTTAAAGAGAGTGTAAATCGAATTTTCTGAAAGCTATACGTCAGACATAAAAGCACTAGAAACAAGCATTCACAACGAACGATTCTTGATCCTTTGCTTTGCATATCTTGAAAATCGTTTGCGGTTTTTCTCAAGAGGGCAGAGAACTAAGATTCGGAACTTTCTTTTATAAGTCCTCGTTTCTCATAATTAATATAACAGAATCAATTATTGTCATCAGAAGAAGGAAAGACAGTCGCCCATAAGCACATATTGCGAAAAGAGTTGACCCCAATTTAGAGTGCACTGTTTATCGACGACCACGTATCACCGAAAGCATGCGATTTGCTTTCGAATAAACTCCTTGAGTAAACAAAGGGTTGCCGTTGTCTTGGACTTTATTGATTTAACCCAAAGTAGCATATCTCGGTCTGCAGTAGCCTTCCGTATGTTTAGTTAGTGCAAAACCACGATAAACTGCGAGCGAGCTAATGTCTACATTGTATTGAATTTAAAAAGTTGATATGTCTAGGCTTTTGTTTGGTGGCCATTCAAACTATATTTAATGGTAAAATTACGCGCTGCTAGTACAAGAACCTATATAGTGCACAATGACTTGCTATGGTCTTTCAAATACAACAATACAAAGATTTTGTAAAGGAAATTGAAAGGAATCGTTCACCCCAAAATTCAACAATGTTTTCCTTTTGTAACTTAACTAAGAAAGTGTGGACTTTCACGGTATTAATCGCAAACATCACCGACACATCTAGCAGTTGGATTAAGGCCTCTTCAACAATGCAATATTTTGGCGATAACCTCGTGTTAACTTCCAGTCAGTCCCAACAAAACGAAACTTTACTCAAGTCTCAACATAGTTACAGCTTGGAATCAGTCAATTTAGGTTTTTCTGCACCGCTTCAAAGTTTTTGCGCAACATTTATTGAGTCAGACAGTGACAAAGCTTTTTACATGGGTTGTATTTGTAACAAGCGACTGCCGCAGACTGACTAGTTTTTAAACCAACATCGTATATCACTATATGCTCTAGTGATTTAACTCTGCAAGGTTACATCAATTCAAGGTCTTGTTTGATCAAGTAAAGATTTTTGACTGGAAATTTCAGTCTTTATAAGTTCCTGCGATCTTGCTAATTTGATTTTGCCCTCAAGCGCAGTTGAGCTTACTTCAAAAAAAAAATTGCCATGCAAACAAGAAGGAATTATTAACGATTTGGCCGAGGCTTTCAACTTTTAAAGTTTCAGAAGTAGTGCCATTCTATTATTCTTCTATGTAGTTTTTATACAATTTGTTTCATGTTTTCTTGCTCTTAAATCAAAGGAAGACATTTCTAGCTAAGACTAGCTTTGTCTCTTTCATGCATTCGCATTGATGTGGTCGTTATAGTGATTTTGATATGAAGGAAACATGATCGATAAAGAAAGGGTACAATAAATGATGATTTGGCAAGTTTCTTTGACTTGGCCCACGGGACAAACTCTCTGACGTGAGAAGGAGATTGAGATAAACCAAAACATTATATTTAAAAGATATCAACGCAATGTTTAAGGAAAAGCTTGGTTGGAGACGTGGCCTGGTCGACAAGTCAGTTTTCAAAACATTTGCTTGCATTTTTGCCAGGCTTCTAGTTCGTCTTGGATACTCGGGTACTGCACACTGGGGTTTGTAAATTAAGACCAAAGCAAAGTGAGAGTCCTGCTGATTTCACTTCTTACTGTGAGCAAATAAGGCTTTTTGAAGCGTTTTGAAAAGGAACTAATCTTAAACTCGAGACTTGTTTTCTCAGTTTTCTTGAAATCGAAATTGGCTTCTGTCAAAACACTTCACTCCAGTCGTTGGGAACTGCCAAAGTTCGAATTCCACTTAAAATTAACCGCAAGCAATCCGTATTCAATATTCAGTATGCCTGAATAACCAAACTGTACACAACAAATAGATTAAGTTGATAAATTGCAGCAAATCTTTTCTTTTGGTTATTGATTATATCAAGTGTATATGTGTATATAATACTGGGCATTGTTGCTTTCGAGAGCTGGTATCCGCGAGTTGAAAATTCTTATATTTGACTACCGGAGAATATATATTTGGGCGCCTTTCAGAATTAAGATTGTATGAATATCCTAATAAGCACTCAGTTCCCCTCTACACAATAAATTAGAACGGAACAAAACGAAACCACTACATACAAAAGTAGAAAGGATTTTACAAAAATAGTTTTAACGGAGTTTATTCGAACAAGCCGACAGGTTTTGTGTAAACATTTCTCCAAACGAATTTATACAAATCTTTTCGCTTCTCTGAGTCTTTTTTCAGGCGACTAATACGCGTGGAGCACTTGAAAAGATGTAATGAACTCATTGTTTTTCTTTATAGAAATAAAAACCCACTATTTCTATCGGCCCTTCAAATTTGTCAAAAAGATAACAAAAAGCACAAAACTGCAATCTTGTCGAGGTTTTGTCTTTGCTCAAGTGAACGTTAGAGAAGCCTTTGTCAGATGCTTAATGCGACCGTTATTGCTTCTAAAAATAATTAGTCATAGAGAGAAAAATATTTCCACTATGGCCGGGTTTATTTCCGCAAGCATAACCGCGGTGCTGTATCGACTCCTCCCCTTTAGAGAACAAAGACTTAGCGACTGGCGACGCTAACGGAAAACTTTTCAAGTTTGCTAATTGCGAAGCGCCAAGCAGCTGTTTTGCACGTCTTCGCTTCTCGCCGTGTTATTTCTGGGCGACTTGAAGCTTAAAACAGGCTTTGCTTCAAAATAACTTGGATTAATTTCTGCAGAGGCCACGGTGATTCTAATCGCACTAATTAAAAAGTCGGCTTGGGAAAGTTTAATTGCGATTCAACTCGAGTGCTTTGGTTTCGTTTGAACGAAGAAATATTATATCCGCGCGTTCTGCATGTCAAAGGAAAACTTTAATCGTTGTTTCTTGAGTTTAGATTTTGTTAATCAAAACACGGGTGATTCTCGTATTATGAAATGAAAAAACTCCACATGAGGTAATAAGATGGTTAATGTGTGTCAGAAAGACACGTCCAGGCCGTTTTCCATGACAAAGACTAAGCGTCTGTTGGACAGGGATCCAGATTCAAGGACTATTCACTAAGAGCTTAAAAACACTCGAATCGCAAAGGACTTGTTGCAAGAGTACAAATATCAGCTGATATGAAGAAATATCACTGTTCAGGAACGCCCCAAGAGAGCACTTTCATTCTGAACTACACGTTGCATGTTTTTTGCTTCGAAAAGACCCGTTATAACAACAACACACGAAAATACATTTGCATAAGAATTCATGGCTTCAACCTAATTTAGAAATTTGCTGCTGCTGCAAATCTGCCGTGCCGAGCCAGGGAAGTGCGCTCTATCGGCTCTTGCGCAAGAAAAGTTTAAACGAAGAAGTTTGAAGATTTGTTACAAAGAGTATATCAAGTTAAATTGAATTGAATTGTATAGCAGATGACCCATTTTATGTTCTGAAGGCAGATAAACAACAGGCTTTAATTGGTACTAGAATGAAGTCCATGAAAATAACACTAAGAAAAGAATTAACCCCTAAGGAGTTGTAGGGATAATTGGTTTTTAGAATGTATTTTGGCTGCTGCTAGCAGTAAAGGGTCACTGAACATAAATACAGGTCATTCCGCCCACATCTCAAACTGCCACGCCGGCTTTGAAACCCTCTGCGTCAAAGAATGCCATGGGAGCATTATCACGATATATTCACACTCGATTGAGTAATAAACATCCTGCCAAGACGATTGTGTCACAACCGGGAAAGATATATCTTTTGAATCAGTCATTTTAAACCCACAAAATGACCATTCATTTTGCTTATCTTGGAGAATTGAAGTGCTTGGTGTAAATTGCTTCTCGAAATTTGAAAGTTGAGATTTTTCTCTAAGTTTGAAAACTTTGATATCTGAAAATGTGTAGTGGTCGTGAGTGGCGATAACAGGACAACCGAATAAAGAGAAATGCAGTGAGAGTTCAGATAAGCGTGTACACTAATACAGTGTTTAGGTGACCATGTGTGCACGTGTGTGTGTCCGTATGTCCACCAGAAATAGAGACACAGCCGAGTGACTGGGTTCAGATAGTGACACACTGACCTGGTAAACTGTTAGGTGTACACAAACGTTAAACAGTTTTTAAAATGAGATTAGAAACTCATAACACCATTGATTCGGTTTCTACAAGCCAGATTATCTCCCCCCCCCCTCCCCACT
>JAOBRH010439156.1:7205-17681 GCA_027575125.1 Umimayanthus parasiticus | reverse complement strand
GACAAAATAATATTCTTTTGTCCTGTCCACAATGCCTCGACTCCATGCTCGCTCCAGGCTTTTGGAATTAGGTGTATATTCCCGCTTGAAAAACGATACGAAACTCAATCCTTTAATTTGTTGCAAAGCAATGTCATTCACTGGGTAGGTTTAAGTAGGTAAGTACGTACGTATTTAGTAAGTGAATAAGTGGGTGGGTAAGTTTGAGTGATTAAGTGAGCAAAAGTAGGTAAATAAAAGCAAGTAGGTAATTACTAGTGTAGGTACTCAAGAGGTATTCATTTCGAGTTACTTATCATACCTGCAGTTTAAGAAACATTTTGTCTTTCTCTCTTCCATTTTCAACCAGCTCCTAGAAAAACCAGTTTAAATTACGAAATGCCCGTGGTACTCAGAACTAAACACCCTCAATTACTGAGATCAAAAAGATATTCAATTCTAATGACAGTAAGACCAAACATTTTGAAATATTAGAGCGAAATATTATTGAGATTTTAACCATAGGAATAAAACGTTTGTACTATTTCTTATTTTCTGTCGTGTAAACAATTACAGATTTAAGCCTTCCTCGCGCCATTAATAACTGTAGCAAACTATCTTCCTCAAAAGCAGTTCAGTCTTTCTTGAATTATATGCGTACAACGATTTGCAAAGGTTGCACTCCTGCATTGCAGTTTATACAGTACGAAAATAAACTTTCAAAAGGGGTAGAATATAAACAGATATTTGTTTGGTTATAGTAACATGAAGAACATGAGCTGCATTACAAAATGATCCATACACGACCAACCAGAAAAATATACATAACTCTCTATATAGTATTTATGTACCTCGATGGTCCGGTCTTTATCCAGTAGGGTAGCTTTAAGTTTGTTCATCATCAGTTCATGCTCCTGGTTCGTCCATGCTTTGCTGTTCTCAAGGGACTAAAATAGATAGCATTTGAATTCGAATGTTTCAGTTGACATTATGAGTATCTCAGTTAAAATGTTGTACAAAAGAACAAAATAAAATGATCTACACTAAATTAAAGTAGTTTTGAGCTAAACCTAATTAAAACCTCGCCTTATAGATAAACCTCTCGAGTGTTCGTATCCTTAGGTAGTGGATTACGTCTGTCGACTGAATATTAAGAATTGCTCCAGTTTATCCACCTTTAAATCTAAGCTTAGAAACCATTTTTTACGTTAACTTTTCATTAGATTAAGTTAAATTAGAACTAGATTATTCATAAATTTTGTTCCATCAATTCAACGTAGATTTGTAGACTATGAATCAGACTCTTAATTTCAAATTCTAATATGTAAAATATCAGCTTTTAACTAGAATTTTGTAATAATAGCAAATACCTTTTAATCAGTATTTTGTAAAGCGCTTAGAACTTGACTTTTTCAGCGCTATATAAATTATTATTATTATTATTATTATTATTATTATTATTATTATTATTATTATTGGCATTTTGGATACTTTTGGTAGTGCCTTTGAAAGTACATTTGAAGCTACATAGTTGAACGAAAGTTTGCCAGAAAATAGGGATGACACTATACATGTATATATGTTATTTTCTACCTGTATTTCATGATCTTTGCTATTCAACAGCTGTTGCAGCCTATGAATCGAAGAGTTCTTATCCAGTTGGATTCTGGCCAAGTTCTCTGCTGCTTCCTTGGGTGAAAACCGAAATAAAACAGAAAAGTTAGCAAGGAAATAGGTCCACACGCAAGTAACATTACCGGGGTGAACTCGAAAGATGTGATTTTTGCAGCTGAAGCGAGACAGAGAATATCAGCGTTTTACATCATTATTCTCAATAAAACTTTATCTTCTACATAATGAGTGTGTTCAGTTCAACAATTCTGCTATAAAACCACAATACGGTAACATCATTTGGTCTTCCAGAATGCAACAGAACCTGCGAAGAGTACAGTCACTCTCCGAATGCGAGCAAATATTTCTTCAAACTTTGTTTTCCTACAGGAAATTAACGATCAGGTACGTCTAACTAAATCAAAACAAGGACTTCGATGAGTACTACGTCGAAACTTACTTTTGGCCTTTTATCTGCGAACTTCTTGGAGTTAGGTTGAATTGTTTTGGGACAAAAAAATCCCTCGAATCAGAGGAATTTCCTCGTATGCGAGGAAAACAGTTCACGGCTTCTTTTGCATGTTGTCTGGACACTTTGATCGAATATTTTTTAGCACTAACCTTTGTTATATATATGCCAACATCATTTATGAGATAAATGAAGATAGAAAAAACTGCCACATTTATGTCAAACTATGATAAACGCACTCCATTTCTGCCAGTTGTGTTTTCAAGTCTGTAGAAAGTTTTTAGAAAGCAATGATACTGATACACACTTCAAACAGTACCGACGATGAAATGTTTTACTTTTCATACCAGCTTGCGACTACCGGATCGACACACGAAAATGTTGTGTTAAATTATAAATAATCTTGGATTGTAAAAAATTTGTCTTTGATGCGTGCGCCCAAAAGAAGCGGGAAAATCACGCCATCGAAGATGCGCGCACCCGGCTGTCGCCATTCACGATGTCATTTTTTGCTCGGATTTGAGAACTCATGTGCTTGCCAAGCAATGGATATTTCGTTGTTAGTTATGGATAAATTTTGAAGAAAAATACAGGAATTAGAAGTAGAACAAAGTATCTCAACGTTTGTAATGGGTTTTTCTTTTTTCATACACAGAATTTACAAGCGGTGGAAAGGCAAAATGGCAAACATATCAACAACATGTGAATTTTTACTTCAAATCTCTCAGAATTATTCACCAAATTGCGTTTGTCCTCCAAGTAAGGTTTCACATTGTTCTTCTGTCACAAGAATACGCGACCCAAGACGTTTAGTAAAGGAAAATTTCTCAGAGTTCTCATGCGCCGAGTTTTTTTCAACCGAAGACAAATATTTCCTTCCATTCGAGGAGCCTCGCATTCGAGGAGTGACTGTACTCAGTATGCAGAAGCGAGCTAAAGGGTCATTTGAGAGAGGAGAGGACCATCAACATGTTTCACAGGCAAGCTAAGTGGCTTCCATCTAACGATGACGTGAAAGGGACAAAACGCCGCATTATTTATTTGCAGATGTAACGCGGACTCGACTTCTTATGAATACTTGGAAAACATAAAGATAAAAGTTAGTGACTGTTACGAAGATCACGCTATGGTGACCTACCGGTCTGCTGCTCACGCTTTAAGAGAGAAGAAATTGAAGATTGGCGCGCCATTCTAGAAACATCTACTAAACTTTGGAACAGTCCACCCATCCAAATCAGAAAAAGCACAGATATTAAAACTTTTGAAAAGAACTTTTAAACTGTTTTATTCTGTGAGTATCGTGATGTACAGTACCGTGTTGAGGTAACATACACGTACCAAGAACAGCGGATTGCGTGTGACTCGTGGGTCCAAGGAAATACAGACATGCCAATTTCAATGGACTTGTCCCGCAAGTGTACGTACAAACTCGATCAATTTCTAATTTCTTTATTATTTTATTTTTTTATTTCCTAGTTTTCAGTGTTCTGGACTGTCACCTCCTCTCCTACAAAGGGAGCGAGGCCTAGAAGGGACCACGCGTCCTATTGCCTGTGCTCCCACTGAGTACCATACTCAGCAAATGTTGTAATCAAAATAAGGAAAAAGCAAAGTCTTGAGTTGGACAAGTAAACACTTAATTGAACTTATTCGGTTGACAAATGAAACTTTATTGTCTAAAAGCAATAATATATTGGCCATAAAGAAATACAATTTTACAACTTTAGGTGCGAAGGAAGAGCTTATTTCAGAAAAGAGTTTGATTCCCTTCAAATATGATTTAGCCTATTCTGTGCTGAATATTTCCCCCTGTAGACTTTCGCTTCGTTTTCTAGAAACACATTTTAAAATTAGAGAACCAAAATATGTCCATTGGTTGCCCCACCAAGAAAAAAATCATGCATTTTGTACTTGTCGACTAACCCTGGAGCTTACAACACAAATGTACCTTAATAAAGACGTCTTTATCCCTTAGAGCAGCCATCTGTCTTTGTACATTAGCTTCATGTGCAGATGACATCCGGGATCTCTCCTGGAACATTTCCTGGAAATCCACAGAAACAGGTACAGTTGACTCATTACTTATAAGTCTCAAGGCATTACGTATACTGGGATCCAATTTTGAAATTTTTCAAAGGTTTTGGCTGTGGCAGTTTTTTACACGTTAACTGTGATTCTAGAATACATGCACATGAAACTGCCAAGTATTCGAAGAAAGAAAAAATCGCGCATCAGTCTGGTATCAATAAAACTAAAGCTTTTGACGGATTTCCAGTCCAGATCGGGATGGAACACCTATCAAACTGCAAACATTTTGATCATAAGGCTGTGATGACTGAGACCCGGGTAAGTACAGTTAGGGAAACCTAATTGGTAAATCGAGAAAACAACATTTCAAAACTTCATCTTGTTCAAGTACGGACTTACTGCAATCAGCTGCTCTTTCTCCCGAAGAAGGTCTGCCAGTTCATTTACTTTATTGGAATCTTCAACTATTTTAGCCTGCAGCAAACATGGGATTAGAAGCATTAATTACTCTTCGTGTATAGCAGAGCGTATCCTTCCAATGAGTTGAAAAAACCAAGGATGCCACTGTTAACTGGATGTGAAATTCATGGACTTTTCCAGGACTTTTCCGGACCTTTTCGAGCAAATTCAAGGACCTTCTGCACCAACTAAAACGTGTTCTATTAAAAAGCCTTATTATACTGTATATTAATTCAGCAATGAGCTTTACAAGATTTGCTTATGGGGAAAAATCGAGCCTTCGCTTTTGTTTTAAAACAACGTTACATCGAAGGTATTATTTCCGGTTATGATAAAAAGCTTGTTTTGATTATTTTTTGCAGTTAAGGTGGTTCGAAACAGTTTCCCATTTTCCATTCCAACTGAACTTTATGAAAGGCTTACTCATTTGTAGTAAAAGATTACTACTACTTGTTGATAGCCGATGTTGCATAATCTTTCAACTTATCAACTCTTGTACTCTCACTGGCATTTTGGTTGTCATGGCAACTTGACAGGCCCTCAAATGCACCATATTTTTAGTATTCAGCAGCATTTTACACAAAATGTAGTCGGTAAACTTCCTTTTCTATTGCATTAAACACATCAAAGAGCATTTTTCTTAAGAAAGTTAAAAAAACTGTCAAGAGGTTCGGCACCACCTTAATATTTTGTAATATTAAGGTGGCGACAAAATCTTTTGACAGAACTTTCTTGAAAAATTGTTCTTTGATGTGCAAACAATTTTAATACAATAAATTTTGTGTAAAATGCAGTCATATTACAAATATAGGGTGTATTTGGGCCTCCGTTGCCATGGAAACAACATTTATGTTGGGAGTACAAGAACTGAGAAGTTAGAAGCTGTTGTAACCCCACCTAGCAAGAACTGGCACTAATCCATCATGAGGTGCAAGAAAGCCTTTTGTGAAGTTCAGTGGCTCAGGAAAATGCAAAACAGGTGGGAGCCATCATAAAGTAGAAAAAATTTGCGCAGTCCCGGATTTTCAAGGACCGCAACTGAAAAATATCAAGAAGATTCCAGGGCCTGGAATTTTCTTTTGCTAATTCCAGGACTTTCCAGGACTTTCCAGGATTTTCAAGGACTGTGGCGACTCACTTTTTTCCGATGTCAAGGAGAATCAAAAATACACAGTTGAGTCCACAAAGGTCGCTGTAACATACCAAACTGAAAAACCCCTAGTTTTAATAAGTTGGAAAAAACTGGTGTGAAATTTTTAATTACCGAACATTTTTAATAATGTTAAAACAGAGCTCATCTGCAACTACTTGAAGCCATTTGAACAACTCATTCAACATTTGTTAACACTTGCATACCTTTCATTTTACCTAATATTAACTGGTAATATTGTCCAAGACGGTGAAAATTTGCAAAAATCCAAGTTAGAGCTTCAACAAAAGTTGACTCACCTGTTTAGGACTTCTAACTGTGCTCCGTACAAAGTCTTTCAGTTCCTGTTGCAAAATATTAGACGCTGAATGAACAATGATTCGGAGACTGCAAAATAAAGTTATATTTAAATAAACTTAAAATAATCACCAATCGGTAGTCATTTTCCTTTAGGAGTATAAAAAAATTCGAGTACACCCACAGAAGATCTCCAACATCCCTTAAACTAATTAGAAAAGAAGCCTTTGCTTGATTAATCCTAAGCCTCACACTGCTCAGTAAAACACTCAAAAATACGTATTCAGTGCATTCATTAGCAACTTGTAAGCTATTAGCAAGAACAGATATAGATATATATAGAGACAGAACGCTTCCATGTCGAGTCCATCGCAAAGTATCTTCCACTGTTGAAATGATTAGCCAAAAATTTCGTTTTACAAAAGGAACCCAAACCTTGCCGCCAGTCTGTTTCTGACAGCACCTGGAAAGATGAAGAACACTCTTAGAACCAGGAAAGCCCTCAGTTCCGCTTTGCCTTCCTCGAAATATTTTTTCGGGGATTTTTTTATCTTCCACATGCTTTCAATAATTGATAGACAAAGGGTACGCGTTCTAATTAATTTGCAAATTCAACAACTCTGCAGGTTGAAAGAATTCACACAGTAGGAAAACTTGAGTTTGACTTTCTATATCAACATTAACAGAACTACGATTTCTAGATGCATCACTACTTCACTCACTTGATTAATTATATTCAGCCATCATCACTATCAATCATCATCAACTGTCATCATACCTTCAGTTCTTTCTCTTGGTTTTCCATCCTGTTTTTAAGCTTGAATATAACTGCTTCCTTTTCCAACAAAGTAGCAGATGATGATTCTAGAGCATCCTGAAAACAAAAATGAAGATAACGCCTGGAAATCGCAAAATAAGTATTTGATAAAAATACATAACTATTGTCTTTCTTCTTGCTCACGAGATTTATTCCTTGATAGAAGAAAGCATCTTTTTAAGTACACTGTGGTATGTGTGGGATACATGTCTACCAGGTTATCTCGGCCGTGAAACCTGAAGATCCAAGGTTCAAGTTCTGCTGTTGATTGACTTGCATTTGTCATACCTTCATTAAAGCCGTCACGTCAGTCCCACGTCGTCCGTTCTTAACTGTTATGGACTTAATAACGTCGACATAAAGTTATTTTTTGTTATTCATTTCCACATTATATGCAAAGCAAAGAAATCTGTGATACAAATCACACAAGGCAATAATGGCCAATGCAATGCAGTTGAATGAAACGTCTGTAATGACAATCATCAGTATTCAGTCATAACCAACCTTGTTTGTTTTCTGTTGATCCTCAGCAGATTTCTTCAAGGTTTGAATAGAGTTGTCTTTTTCCTTACACATTCGGTCAAGCAGCTGGAAGAAAAAGTTAGAGAAGCAAGCAGACGTCAGTATAGTTCATACTAAAAACCAAGTAATGTATAGAATTTTACGCCAATTGTTTGTATGATATTCCAACAGCAATAAAGCGATCCTCGACTGAAAAATGTTCTTGCTCTAAAATGACACTTTCTAGTATCTTAGTCCGTTTTGCCAGTTAGGTCAATTCTGTTTACACCAAGCGATGTAGTTCAACTATTTCTTGAGTTTTTATTGACCAAGAGTGGACCCTGGCATTGTAACCAGTTTACGTCACTTTTCAAAATGGGAGCACACAGAAAAGTGACGTGAATTGATTACAATGCCAGGGTCCACTTTTGGTGTAGACAATTACAGTGAAAGAAAGACAGCCTGGCACGGCACTCTCAAATGAAATGCTTTCAATTAATCAAATGGTCTTTTACTTTGCTCTACAACACTGCACCTTGCACCTGCTATATTCCTAAAAGTTCAACAGCTGATTACCCCCCTTCCCCCTTTCTGGATTCAGCTGTACCTTAATCTTTTCGTCGCCCTCAACAACAGCAGAATTGATCTTTTCTATCAGCCTGTCGCGATCTCTCAGCGCATGGCGGAGTTGCTGGAGCTCGTTTTCTTTGTCTTCCACCGCCTTCAACTTGTCCTCGACTGCACTCTCAATTGCGTGCTTTTGGTCCCTCAAATGATCTTTCAACTTCTTTACAAGGTTGTCCTTTGTACCTGCTATGTCCTTAAAAGTTCAAAGGAGTGGGGTTTGTCATGCTGCCCAACTAACTTTTGATTCATCAAATAAGTTTAAGCAATTCGGTTGTCAAGTGAATGACTGAGTGAGTGCGTAAGTAATAACAGTTAACGCATTATTTTTGCACTCTCTTAACATTTGCTAGTACATATGACAGTTAATGAAGTGTTAGCGAAGTTAACTAACTACATGTGATTTATGTTTCGTACGCTATGTTCTTTTTCTGAGTTTGTTAAAAAAATAACACCTTTGCGAATAACAATTTTTCATTTTTCTTTATTATCTAGAACAGATAGCTATAAATTTTGAAAAAAAAACAGACAAAGAACTCTGAATGACTTGAAATTTAAAAAAAAAGAATTTAACTTGTCTTAAATCAAATCCAAAACAATTACTCTGCTATATTTTCATGGTGTTCTATTTGAGGTTTCGTTTAGAAGGTTGACTGAACAGATCTGAAACAGTTTGTGCCAAAAGGTCATTTCTATTTTATACATAAAAATGGCGATATCCTGGGTTAGTTCTCCTTGGAAGTTCTTTACACGGTGAGCTCCAGTCATTGAACACTAATGTGAGCCTCTTTCATTCATTCGTTCCAATTTGGAACTGGAAAGTAGGTGTACAAAAAACATTTCAAACAGGCTGGCAAACCTGAGAAACCACAACCAGATCAGTTAACTTAAACCCACGTAGAAATCTACACATGCTACTACTATGATATGACACTTACCTCCATGGAACTCATTTCATGATTGGCATTTCTCAGAGCATCCACAAAATCCTGTTGCAAAAAGAAATCAAAGAAAATAGAAACTGGGTGCTTCTGATAAGAATCGGGTACATTTGACCAAGAGATGAAAAATACATTATCTTTTTCAGGCTTTTGTCAGTGGTTCAAAGTTGAAATGTATTAACAAACACAATCGCTGTTCAGTCAAAAAAGTAAAAAACCTAACAAATAAATGATAAGCTATGAGATTTTATCAGCTGGTTTAAAGGTTGGATCATTCAAAATACACAGTTAATACTAAAATCCGGGTAAAAGAGCCTACGGTAGATTATTATATACGGTATCTAAGGAAAATAAACATACATTTCTATTTATAGTTACCTCAATCAATTTGTCTTTTTCTAGAATCCCTGCCGCTAGCTTTTCAGTGATCCTGTCCTTGATGTCGAGTTGCTCCTGGGCACCATATGAGATTTCCTGAAAACAGGAGTTAGACAAGTTGAAGTACAATGAACGACGAACATTCACTGTTCTTAGTGCTACGAGGGAGGGTTTTTCATCACTCTCAACTATGTTTGGGCTGCTGTTGACCATATAAACAATATATTCCAAAAGAGCCGTACTTTCTGACAGTTAGAACGACGCTGCTCCAATCACAAAATGTACCTCGACATATCTTTGAATCTTTGGTTGGATTTCTCTTCTGATACGCATTCGATTATTCTGTTTTCTACATAGACGCAAGTGTTTTCTGTTAAGTAAACAGACCGTAAAATTATAGCGGGAAATTTTACAGTTCATGCTTTTGTGTTTTTCCGACATGTGCCATTTAATATTGAAGATACCTGACATTTCTCTTCCAATGCATCAACTTTGTCACTGTATTGCTGTGCTAATGTCCTCAACTTAGTCGTTAGCTCCTGTGAAGCAAATAATTCAGTGTAAAGTAAAGCTTCTGCCAGTGCGGTGTACGAACTCGTACATCCAGGTAGTCACCGCAACCATAATTAATTATTTGGTTCCGGTTCTTGTGCAATGCACCCCCACCCCCACCCCCCATAAAAGTATCCTGGTTACGGGCCTGCCCTAAGAGTGGAGCCTGGTACTGTAACCTCAACTCAAGATAAAGGCCAGGCCAATTCGCTTGGTTTGACAAAAACACATTTAACGATTCGAACTTAGGCAATGCCAATGTTATATTTGAAAGCAAAGGTAGAATCGCTTGCTACAAGATGAACCAAAAACCTAACATACATTGAGCTCATGTTCCTTTTGCTTGAGCATGTCTTCCAGCTGTTTCTCCAATGCCCGTTTACCGTTGTTCGATTTCTGAAGTTCCAGGTCTTTGTTCGAGAGGTTATGCAGTAATCTCTGCAGATAAGGCATATATGTTTGCGTTAGTTCTCCCATCCACCTCTTAATTTACGTAATCACACACTTGATCACTCTCACTCACTCAGTCAATCACTCGCTTACTCAGAAACTCACTCACTCGACCACACTCCTACTCACTCACAAACTCACTCACTTAACCACATTCCTCTTCGCTCTCATTCTCACTCACTCATCCACTTACTCACTCGATCTAGCACACACCCACACA